>APFE031660089.1:0-13753 GCA_000404065.3 Pinus taeda
ATATATATATATATATTGTGTTTACTATAATATGTTGTATAAGCCCGATATACATACTTATCTTTATTAAATAATTCTCGTAGTTTTTGTGATTGCTAAGCCAAAGCATTGTAAATATTTTGAGGGTTTGAGACACTTCTATTTGAGACACTTCTAACAACAATTTATTTTTTGGAAAGAAACCCTCATGTGTTGCCAATGGTATGGTTTTCCTTGTGGTCGACCAAAAGCATATAGGAAGATAGACTATATGTAATCCTTTTTTGTTAATAGAAGGTCTTTAATTTACCTATGTGTGTGTGTATACATATACTTATATACTCACCCAATTTTCCTTTAATGTTCTCTTTCCTAATTTCAAGAATAATTTATGATTAATCTTATTTCATTGTTCTTATAATTTTAGAAATTTATATTTTAAAAAGTATAATAAGCATTTTGAAATCTATTTTTTGACTTAGAAATTATGATCCATCTAGATGAAAAATGAAATCACTAACATTATTAATATGATTAAATATCTACGTCAATAGCATCCCCCTATTGAAGGTTGAGAAATTAGTGTTTCTTTTAATCCAAATCTCTATTTTAAGATCATAAATGAAAGATGTTGGCATGTTCTCATCATCTCTTCTACATCAACCCATGTAATTTCAAATATTAACTACATTGCATCTCTAAATCCATGTTTACCTTTTCACATTTACCTAATACAATTATGAAATTACGATTGCAAAATAGCAAATAAAAAATGGCATTCTAAGGATACATAAGTTCATAAAACAAATGGAAAATGAAGTTAATCAATGTATATCGACCATATTTGCTAATGTGGTTATGCTAGTATGTTTGAAATTAATCTTTATCTTTTTTAAGGATACATAAGTTCATAAAACAAATGGAAAATGATGTTAATTAATGTATGTCAACCATTTTAGCTAATATGGTTGTGCTAGTATGTTTGAAATTAAACTTTATCTTTTCACCATTACACGACAAATTTTCTTAACAAAAAATAATCTAATCATCCATAGAAGCATCAATAGTGAAAATAACTATTATGTTCATTTTATTCAATTTTAATGATTTATATATTTGTTTTTGTAATATTTTTCTGAGTTTTATATTGTTATAAAATTTTGTACATAATAGTTATGATGGAAGAAAAGATCACCATTACAACAATTATTATAAGAAACAAATGCTAGGAAAGAAACAATTGGTTAGAGAAGAGATACCAATCTACAATATTTGCTACATTAGCTTGCCATCATGAACCTGATATAAGCTTGAGAGCGATTTAGAATTCCACAATTGACTACACTTCTTTCATGGTTGACGAAGAAATGGAAAATGGAAGGTTCACAAATTGTGGAGTTAGTAGATTGTTAAAGAAGGATTAATTTGATGCTGTAGAAGTTGAAGAGATGACTCAAGCAGTTATAAGATTGTTGTTTGGCTTCCAATAAGTTAGCAAAAGAAGGGGAATCAACAATGATGAACCAAATCAATTGGGTGATCAAATTGGTTGTTCAAAGCATTCATATTTATTATTTAATGTGTATAACTAGGGGGTGTAATTTGTAGAATATAATAGATGCTCAAGAGCTTGAACAATTTGGTTAATAAAGTTTGCATAATTATGTTGTAGTTTAATTTTGTGTAATTTTTTTTATTATTATTTTGGTGTATTTTGTGTGATGGATTAAAATTAGGGTGACATATGAAATCAAAGAAGCTTTTTTTTTTAATGTTGAATTGTAGGGAGGCATAGCCCCTATGCATTAAGTGGGCGGGGGATTTTGCAATAAGGGATCCCAAAATAGAATAAAAGTGATGGTACATAGAGGAAGATGCTATGGAAGACCAAGAAGACTATAGTGTGTAAAATATGTGCATGGCCTCGCAATGACAGGGAGGGTAATGATGCACAAAATGGATGTCATGGACATAGCTCAGAGAAGAGGCATTTCACATATGGTGTAGGACATTAGTCATGATGAAGCAAAATTGTAAACTACATGAGAAGAATTAGAAGAGCACATGACCTTCAAAAAAAGAATGATCAAAGCAATCAAAATATTGGAAGAAAATCTAAAGTTGATACTATAGTCTATTCTCGAAGTTCAAATCGTAAGGAATTGATAGATTAGATAGGAGAAATGGAAAAGTTTTTTGAATTTGAGTAGAGTAGAGATCCTAAGGGAGTTAGGTTTATGAGTATGAATTTGAAAATTCATGCTTCTTTGTAGTTAGATAAGTTGCAATTGAATATATAAAGTTATGGTAGAGACAAGATTAAAACTTGGGAAAATATGGTTTTAGAGTTAAAGAATATTTTTTTCAAGTGGATTATGTTTTAAATTTGTTAAAAATATGGCAGAATTTGAAGCAATTGAAAATGGTAGTAAAGAAGTACACGGAGGAATTTTGTAGACTTTTTGTATGGTCTAGGCAAAATGAGAGAGTTGGTTATCCATTGCTAAGGATGTGAATGGTCCAAGTTATTCCATACAAGAGGACTTTAATGTCTTAAATTTCCATAGTGGAAAATAATTACCAAGTAGGTCTATGGATTAAGGAAAAATTGTTGAGGGAACAACAAACGATGAGAAAAGAAAGGAAAACAAGTGTAGGATGTTGAAAGCAACAACGATACTATGAACTAGCCTATCATAAGAAGGTTCGATGTTGGTAGAGAGAGAGGCTACTCAACAAGATGCAAATGTAGGGTGGGTGTGGGGGTGGCGGGAAGGAATTTCAAGGTGCTTGCTTCATATGTTGAATGGAGAGCCATATGGCATTTGGATGCCTCAAAATTTTGAAGGATCAAATAAAATGAGGGAATAATTCATATTGTTGAAGCAAAAATAACAATAGTAACAAGTGAAGTGTTGGAATTGAGAGCAAAGTAGCACGAAAGGTAGATGATGAGAAAATTATGTTAGACCCTAAGAAAAGGTTGTGAAGGCACCGTAATAGAGAGACACTCTAAGAATGAAATGTAAGATAAAAGGTAAGCATTGCAATTTAAGTATTGATGGTAGTAGTATAGAAATTAGTGCCTAATGAAGTTGTTCACGAATTGGAATTGAAGTGTTCACATCATCTAGAAGCATATAGAGTTATGGTTGCAAAATGGGTATAGCATCATAGTGAGTGAGCAATGCTTAATTAATTTTAATATTGGGTGTATTGTGATAGCATTCCAATTGATGCTTTGCCTATGGATGCTTGTCACATTTTGTTGTGAAGACCATTACAGTTTGATAGAAGAGTTATCCAGGATGGGAGAAGAATTAACTACCAATTTGAGAAGGATGGGCTGAAATTTAACTTGCATCCATTGAAGGAGTATGGGGTGAGGGCTATTGAAGCGATGGCAAGTGCAATGATAGTGTATGTGAAGGAAGTGGGGCAACTAGAGCCTGTGAAGCAATGGGTTAAAGAAAATAAAGAGCATAGCAAGGGTCCTTTAACAACAACATTTTTGGAAGATAAGTACATGAAATGTTGTCATTCCTATAATGTTTTATGTTTTATGTCATGGAATGTTTGTAGGAAATGCACCAGAGAAAGTAGAGATATGGCCATAAATGAGACAACTAAAGGCAATGTTAATAGTGAGAAGAATGATATGCTTTTGTAGTTCATGTAGGAAGTAATGGGAATGGTGCCTAAGATGGACATTGGGGTTGTAGTAAGCACCATATAATGGAACCAATGTAAGACAATAAGTATCAATGGGGTAGAAGAATATGAGGTTGTGCAACCTTATGGAACATATTTGCAAGGAATGGACAAAAGACTAAAGGTTGGGTAGATGCATGGAAGAAATGTTAAAACATGGGGTATATGGGGTAGATGTAGCATCGTATTGGATCAAGATATTGAAAAAAATGTTGCAAATGTTAATGGTAGAGATGGACATATGATGATCTCTAGTATGTATCTCTTGTTACCTTACCTTTTCAGCAAAATGTTGAAATTTTGCAATCAAAATGGGTTTGACGTAAAAAATACTGGTGAAGAAAACTATTCTCTACATTTGATTTAAATTCAATAATTTAGATATTGCTTTCATATTATTGTTTTATTTAATTTCAATAATTTAGATGTTGCTTTCATAATATTTTTTTATTTAATTTCAATAATTTAGATGTTGCTTTCATAAACTTTATGTTGCTGCCAAAATAGCTACAAAACAGTTGTCATAAAAGTAGATAAAGCTACTACACTCATAAAAGTAGATAAAGCTGCTACACTGATGGCTACAAAATAGATAATTGCTATGAAAGCTGTTATAGAAGAAATACTGAGCTGTGGAAGAGATATCAACCCATGATATTTGGGATGGAAAACAATTTAAAATTCCATCGTTGACTATTTTCCAGTATTGTTGATCAAGCAATGGAATGTGGAAGGCTCGTTGACAGTGGAGTGAATGAATTGTTCAAGAAGGATTAAGTTGATGCTGCAGAAGTTGAAAAGATGACTTTGGGTCGTTACAAGAATGGCATTTGGCTTTAGCCACATCAGCAAAATTAGGAGAATTAGCTGTGATAAATGCATATTATGGTGATGAATGCAGAAGTTGAAAAGATGATTTAGGTGGTTACAAAAATGACCTTTAGCTTTAGCCACATCAGCAAAATAAGAAGAATCAACTGTGATGAATGCATATATGGTGATGAAAGTTGAATGCAAATCGATTGGATGATTAAATTAAAGATTTAGACCATTTGTATTATTTGTGCATAAAATTATCTACCCATGAATAACAAAGTGCCTTTGGTCTCTGAGTAAAGTTCCATTAAATGTTTGCAGTGGTAGATAGAGGCAGTAGTCATCATTGTTGCAGCAGTGGAGCTTACAAGCCTTTGATTGGTAGTTGTTGCAATAGTGCAGCCTATAAGCCTTTGATTGGTAGTTGCTGAGAGGCTTTTAATTGTTGCAGAAGAGGTGTATGGATGATTGGTAGTTGTTGAGATGTTTTCAATTATTGTAGAAGAGGAGGTATATGGATGAATGAGGGAGTGAGAAATTTCAGAGCATAGCTGGTAGAAGAGGAAGGGAGTGAGAAATTTCAGAGCATAGCTGGTAGAAGAGGAAGTTTATGGATTAATGAGGGGTGACAAACTTCAGAGGAAGTTTAAGGATGAATGAGGAGTGACAAACTTCAGATCATAGCTTGTTGAATGTAGTAGAGATTTGAGAACTTGGTGTTTTTACTTTGAATGGTATATAGGATTAGTATCTCTATGTTGATGCTTAGTATTTCGTTTATAGATTTCTGAATATTTCAGAATCGGTTAGACTCTGTGTCACAGTTCATGCAAGAAAATAAAATAAGCCACCTACTGCAGCTAAAAGAACTATATGTTCAACAAAATATTATTTAGCCAAATTTAACAGTTACACTGATCAATCACTAGAAAACCATGGTGAGGCATGAAACAGTTCGTAGAGATGAATATACACTTGTAATTCTGTAAATGGATGATGAACGGACCACCCTATATGATATCCTTCTGTATACAAAAATTCAACAGAAGTAAGTACAATATTTCTGGATCCCCTATAATTTTGAGATTCTCACTATTTCAGCAGAAGTAAAATATTTCTGGATCCTCACTATTTCACCAAAAAAACCAGCTCCTCTCAGCGGAACCAGAGCAAAAGTTCCTCTGTCAGTTGCTGCTCCATTTTCATGGCTCTTTCATCTGATAAAATTGACAACCTACAAAGAGGGCAGGCGTCCTGCTGGCCATAATCCATCCATCTATCAATGCAAGATTTGTGAAATATATGAGAGCAACGCAGCTTACGAATCTGATCCACTTCTCCATCAATTGCACACAAGCAAACAGGGCACTCTGTAACATTGCCAATTGTGCCAAGGGATCCGCTGGTTTTACTGTCAAGTTCTGCAATCAGTATGAGACGAGCAAGGTGGGAGCCCAGGCCAAGACTGGTCTCCATGGCTTCAGGCTTAGAGCTGTTGATACCCACAATTTGCAGAAGGCTGTCAAACATTCGCTTAATGGAAGCCATAGAGACGCCCGCCATGATTATTACTGTGACGAGAAGTCCCGAATTCGATGACACATCTGAGAGGCTAGAAATCCCCATGGCTTTTCGGACACAAACGATGGAATGAAATGAAATGTGAAACCTCCTTTGCTCACCTTCATTTTATATATAAGATTGAAACTCCAGAAACATCGATAGGCGGCGAATTTGACACGAATCTCATTCCCTGGCCTCCAGTCTTTACCCAACCAAGAAGCAACCCCTAGGGTTTCGGTGACGCATAACTGTATAATCGTTGGCGTGTTCCATCCGCTGCCTTGCAATTTGAATGGTGGGTTTTCAAATTGCAGCGAATTGCGAATGAAATCTGCCAGGGTTTGCAGATTTGATGGCAACCTGGCATATCATTAATGGCGTGCGATAAGGAGCGGGTGCAATTTGAGGAGGTAATTTGTTCGGGGCATACGTTCAAAATTCTGGGTATCTTTCAAACAAGATTTAAACATTTTGATTTATGGGATTTGGCTTTGCTCGGGATTTCACTATTAAAATTTATAAAGTTGTAAATATTCTAATTTTTTAATTCAATTTGATTTAGTGAATTTATGGATTTGTCTTGTGGGATAACAGATTTGTCTATGTAGTTATTTAACTATTAAAATTTAGAATGGTATATATGGTTTAGTCTTCTGATTTGAAATTATGATTTTTTAAAAGAAAATACATGTTGTGTTTAATTTTATAATGGTATATATGGTTTATTTTTCTCGATTTAAAATTATGACTTTTTATAAGAAAATATATATTATTCATTATTAGACACATTAAAGGTGTATTAAAACTATAAATAAAAATGTTGATGGATGATATTCAAATTATAGGTTATATCAATTTTTTAAAGGAGAAATTGTTGTATTATTTTTAATCTTTTTAATTGAGTTTAGGTTAAGGTTAATATTAATATTGGATGGAAGAATGATATATAAGGTTTGGATGTTTTCATTTAAGTGTTTATTAATCCGATCTTGAGAAAGAGATAGGGGGAGCAAAACCTGAACGAGGATCGAAGTTGAAGCTAGGGTTTTGCATTAGGGTTCCATGGCAGGGCATGCATGGGGGAGCATCGCTCCCTCCTACAGTCAGGTAGTCATAGAAGGAGGCAAGGAAGCAGGGGGAAAGCATTTCAAAAAACCATTGGAAAAGATTTCAAAAGCAAAAGGCTAGGAGACAGTTGAAAGAAACGAACCCCAGGGTCAGGAAGGGAATCAACAGGAAACGAGTAAAGAAATGGGGAAGGGAGACGACAGTGGAAAAACGACTTCCACAAGAACCAAGGGAGTCTGCAAACCCAAATCGAGCATCATTCCCTGGGTCATATTGAGTGATCCAGCGATTCAAGCGCACAGGGATCATATGAAGGAACATGCGATTATCTGCAAGTTCATGGGGTTATGGCCAACGGAAAGGGCATTACACATCTGGATTAGAAGCCATTGGAAGCCAAAGGGAGAAATACATTTACATCTAGGTTCTAAGGGCTTCTTCATGGTAGTGTTCGCAAACCTAATAGACAAAGACAAATTGTTTGAAAGGGGGCCATATTTCTATGCTGCGGCAGGACTCTACATGCAACCATGGATGATGAACTTTGTCTCGGAACGTGAAACATTTACATCTGTACCAGTTTGGATCAGACTATACTCACTACCTCTGGATTACTGGCTACTAGAATCTTTGAAAACCATAGGCAACAAGCTCGGGAATTTTCTGAAGATATCAGAGGCAACTCTCAAAGGTAAATATACCTCCTTTGCCCGAATATGTGTGGAAATGGATCTATCTGGAGCCCTTCCCAAAGCAATAATTTTAGAGGTATATGATGAAAAGTGGGTGCAAACGATGGACTATGAGCACATACCTTTTAGGTGTTGCAAATGTCATGAGCATGGCCATCTATTTAGAGACTGCCCAACAAACAATATGGAAGGCAATGGGAAAACCTCTTTGGATAGAGATCACGAGGGTTTTACCTAGGTGGGGACCAAAGGAAAAGGGGGTAAACGACCACACAAGAAAAGTAGTGAAGACAAAAATACAAGACACAATAGTTTCAAAATCCTAAAGGAAGTAGAGGAGAATGTGGAGATAGTCCAGGACAGGGAGAACACATCCAAGGAGCAGGAAACAAAAGCTGAAAGGAGGACATCACAATAAACAACCAGTTGAAGGAGGATCTTCCAAGCGGCATGGAAATCAGTAAAGACTATGAGATGACTCCAAGCAGGAACAGAGGATCATGAACTTTAGGAGATTCTAGACAGGGAAAATCTGGATCTAGAACTATTTCTAGAACAAGGTAGGAACAAAGGAGTGGAATCCTTGCCAAAAGAAGACTATGATCGAGTTCAGAAGCTCTTTATATGGAGGGCACAATCGAAGGGAACTAGTGTCAAGAGAAACCACGAAAGCCAGGAGTAGAGTGGGGTTAAAATGATGGAGAACTTACAGGCACAATCTCCAAAGAACTCAAGAAGGAAAAGAGGAAGAAAAAGACAGAATGAACTGCTAAACAAATGTGGAAAACTACTAATTAACTCAGGTAAGATGAAAGATGTTACTAGCTACTCCTTTACCAACCTTTCTTAATGAAGCTCACAACTTGGAACATTAGAGGCTTAGGTAGTAGAAGGAAACAAAGGAATCTGAGTAACAGAATAACAAAAGAAAAACTAGATATTATCTTTGTTCAGGAGACCAAATGTTCAATGGAGAAAATAAGAGAAATTCATAATAAATGGTTAATCAAGTATGAGTATTTAGAGGTTAAGGCAAACAACTCGGCAGGTGGGATTCTCACGTTGTGGGATCCAAAGAAATTTGGAATCCTGGATGCTGAAGCATCTAGGAACTATCTATCTTTGGTGTACAGTCTTGTAGGTGATAAAGATATATGATAACAAATGTTTATGGACCTCAGAAGCAAGCAGATAAACTCAAGCTTCTTACCTCCCTAGAAGATCTAAGAGCACGATATCCCAATATGCATTGGATAGTTGCAGGTGATTTCAATATGATAATCTCTTTTGGAAAAAAAAGGAGGCACCGGACAGCTAGGCAGAGACTCTAAAGCCTTCCAAGATTTCATCATGAACATGGGACTAGTGGACACCGAGATAATAAATGGAACCTTCACATGGAATAACAAAAGGGGAGAGGCTTCTCAAGTGGCTTCAAAACTTGATAGGTTTATCGTTTCTGAGGATCTCCTCCTCACAGGACCAGCCATCACGGTGTCCATTCTGCCCTTTGGGGGTTTGGATCATTGGCCAGTTCATCTAAAAGCTACCTTTATGGGCACTCTGAGGAACAGGCCCTTCAGATTCGAGAATGCCTGCCTCTCACACCCCAAATTCACCAGTAACATTGACAAATGGTGGAAAGAGGATCTGAATATTCAAGGCACTAAAATGTACATGCACCAGCAGAGACTGAAATATATTAAATCCAAACTCAAAGCTTGTAACAAAAAAGAATTTGGCAATATCCTCAAGGCTAGAATTGAGACTGAACAAAAGCTCTAGGATATCAATCAGATCAATATCACAGAGGGCTTCAATGAAGAGAGGCTGAAGTTAACCAACTCTTTGCAGGAAGAATGGGAGGATCAATGCTTACAAGAGGAAACTTTCTGGAGGCAGAATTCCAGGATTCAATGGATCAAAGAGGGAGAAATAAATACTAAGTTCTTCCACAAGTCCATTATGGCCCACAAGGCACATAATTGAATCACAAAGATTAAGGATTCTCACGGGGTTGAGCTTATCTCCCACAAGGACATGGAATCAAATCTAGTACAACACTTCTCTAATATTGCAAAGGAGCCAATGGAGGATAGATCTAGGTTCATTGATCAGTTCACCCAGTATATTCCCAAGTTGGTCACTAGAGAGGACAATCATAATCTCAATAGGCCAATCTCAGAAGAGGAGGTTAGTGAGGTGATCAAGGAAATGCAAAGTGGAAAAGCACTAGGCCTGGATGGATTCAATGTTGATTTCTTCAAAGCATGCTGGGATACAGTCAAACAAGACATCCTCGAGGCTGTGGAGCACTCAAGAAAAAACAAAAAGGTTTTGAAAGCATTGAATGCTTCCTTCATAGCTTTAATCCCCAAAAAGGAAAATGCTATGACTCCATATGGATTTAGACCCATAGCCCTATGCAATTTGGTGTATAAAATCATCTCCAAAGTGATAGCCAATAGACTCAATCCCCTACTACCTTCCCTCATCTCGGAAGAGCAAACAAGCTATGTGGAGGGACGAAAAATTCTCAACAACATCATCCAAGCACATGAGGTGGTACACTCTCTCAAAATCAACAAGCAAGTAGGCATGATTATTCAGTTGGACATTGCGAAAGCCTATGACAAACTCAGTTGGTCTTATATCAAAGCTACTCTGAAAGCATATGGCTTTGCCCAAAATTGGATAAGATAGGTTATGGCACTAGTCACCACAACCAGTTTTTCCATTCTGCTTAATGGAGCTCCTTCAAATACCTTCACACCTTCTAGAGGGCTCAAACAAGGAGATCCCCTCTCACCTTTCCTCTTTGTCCTCATGATGGAAGGGCTAGGTAGGGCAATCAAAGTGGCTAATGTTAAAGGTCGAATTCAGGGGATTAAGCTCACCTCGGATGGAGAGGCTAACACTCATTAACAATTTGTGGACGATACTATGCTACAGGACATACCCATAGTCAAGGAAGCTACGGAAATCAAAGATATCTTAAACGAATTTGCTATGGAAGCAGGTGTAGAGGTAAGCCTAAACAAGTCCAAAGTTTTTTTCTTTAACACTAATATTGCTATACAGAAAAATATTACCAGGATTCTTGGTTTTCAAAGGGAACAGTGGCCTTCGAAATATCTTGGCATTCCTCTTACTGATAAACCTCTCAGCAAGAAAATATGGGAACCAATTTTAAATAAACTTCAGGACAAAATCAGAAAATGGACATGCAGATCCTTAAACTTAGCAGGGTGACTTGTATTCACACAAGCAGTCTTGCAAGCCATTCCCATTTTTATATTTGCAGCTATCCCTACTCCTCAAGGTATTAAGCCGCAGATAAGGAACATTCAAAGGGACTTTCTGTGGGGAAGAGGGGAAGAGAAAAAAAGTTGGGCTTTAGTTGCCTGGGACAAGCTCTGTAAGCCCAAAAGCCATGGTGGCTTGAGGCTGCATGATCCGAAAACTCTCAGTAAAGTTTCAGGAGCTAAGCTTTGGTGGCAATGGATCAAGGAGCCGAATGCCCCCTGGGCCAAACTTTGGAAACAAAAGTATGCCAAGCACTAGTAGGAAAAGGATCTTATTAGAATGACAGGACAAATCAGGGGCTCACACATATGGAACCTTAATTGGGAGATCAAAAGCATTGTTCAACAACATTGTTTTTGGGAAATCCGAGCAGGGGACCGAGCTCGATTATGGGAGGACAGCTGGCAACAGGAACCCATTCTTAACAAGAATGACCTAGCAGCCCTCAAAAGAGACACAGACAACAAAGGCCTATTATTAGTAAAATATTTCTAGAATCAGGGAAGGAACAATGATAAATGGAGGAAGTGGAAGGAACTGAGTTAGAGTGATGAGAGCCCTTTGAAAGCCATGGCAGAGGCTCTCACCATGGAATTAAAGCACAGACAGATTCTGGTCTCATTCTGACATGACCAAGGAAGATGGGGGAAGAATAACGAAGGTAACTTTATTTTTGATTCAGTCATCGGAGTTTCCACAGTAAAAGAATTTATCTGCCAACGTTTCGAATCCCAACTGGGATCCATCATCAGGGCAACTTGAAGCTTGATAGAAGAAGAGCAGCCAATTAGGGTATAAATAGAGATGAGGAAGGTAACTTTAACCTCAAAGAGGAAAAACAAGCAATCACATGATTCAACTTTGTAAATGCTTATAAAGTCTGTAAGGAGCTCTGGCAAAGTCCTCACTGGATGAAAATAAAGTTATTTATCTGGCTTGTGCACCAAAGAAAGATCCTAACTTGGGAAAACCTCCTAAAGAAAGGCTTCAGTGGTCCTTCCAAATGTCACCTATGTGGCTCACATGAGGAAACGATTGAACACCTGCTCAACCTCTGCTCTTTTTCTACTAAGGTGTGGGACTGGGTGGCCTCAAGCTTCAGACAAACTGATAGGGACAGTCTCAGCATATCCTGTAGAAATTTTGAATAATTTAACACATATTCAACAGAGATTATCCTGATCATGTACTATTGCAGAAAACATACACAATACATAAGCTCCTCTACGTTGATCATCAATATAGCAGCATCAATACAATAAAACATCAAGAGCATTCACACATTAACACAGTATGTATCCCGGGGAAAGCATCTCGCTAAAAACCCCAACTATCTGTATATTAATGATTGAGTCATGTAACATTACAAAGTACAATGCTTATCACAAGCAATCCAGTACCAGCTCCCCCTGTTACACACAATACAACTCAGATCTGAATCAATCACTGGCTCAAATCTCTTCCGTTGCTTGCCTGCCTTCGTTGCTCAATACCTGCAAGAGAAATGATGATAATTCCAAGGCAGGCACGTCTTTCCTTGGCTAAATCACGTATAAACAAGCTACAATACGTGCAAACTCATTGGCATACTCAATCCCCTGATTTGTGCAAGATCTGGTGCACAACTATAGTCACAATTGATAGCAATCTGATTCTCTAACACATGTCCCTTCTGAACTGAACATGCACTGACAGGAAACTGAGTTAACTGATGTATTCATTAGTTGTATTATGAGTTAATAACTTGTGAATTAATTAATAACTAATTCACCCAACTCATCTCTAGTCTATTCGCCAGTTAGACTAAATACAACCAGTTTAACAAAGCTAAACTGAACACAACTCCATCAACTGCACCTCCAGTCCACTAAACTCAACTCACTTGAGTTCTAACTGAAGTCATGCATGCAAATATTCAACTAACCCATAAGAACCACGTATTTCCTTCATGCAATTGCATGTGCCACATCCGCAGCTCGAACTGAAGTGCTCCAAGAGAATAAGATTAAGTTTATAGTCCAAATATTATTGTGAGATAATAATATTTGACTTTTCTATTTTTGACAGCCAGTCTAAAAATAGACTTGATCACTCACACTGTGATCACTCACACTTTCATCAAAAATAGAAGTCCATCTATTTTTCCAACTTTGATCAATCATCCATAAACAGCAACCTGCAATCCATAGACATGATCCATATGTCTAAAAATAGATATAGTCTAAAAATAGACTTGCGCCAAAAATAGCCTGCGGGCCCACTTAGTGAAGGCGACTCCTTTCCACTAAGCTCCATCATCTTGTTGCATTCTCAACAAGCATTTCTTGTTGCACACTTTTCAACACTCCCTCTCAACAAGAAAGGCTTCCTCTCAAACCCGATCCTGTAACTCTTGAATGTTCTGCATGCAACACATCTGGCCAGTCCACTTGCTCTATCATCAAAGTCTCTGACTGCTATTGCCTCTGTCGACTGAAAACTCTGCATCTCTGTTCTCTTCAGTATCTGACTGCTCTAGCCTCTGTCACCTTGATCTTTGACTGCATCCGTGCTGCTGCTGGTTCTATCTCCCGGCATTGCATCCGCACTACACCTCCCAACTGACCTCCCTGTTGGGC
>APFE031660096.1:33085-58704 GCA_000404065.3 Pinus taeda
CGAGTGCACCCAGTTTTCAATGTTTCATGTTTAAAGAAGGTTATAGGCGACAAGCTCCCAGTTCAAACAATATTGCCAAAACTTGACGAGGAAGGAAAAATTATATTGGAACCAGAAGCAGTCACAGAAACAAGAACTTGACAGCCACGAAATCGATTAATTTCGAAGTATCTCATCAAGTGGAAGAACTTATCCGCTAAAGATTCCACATGGGAGGATGAGAATTTTATACAGAAGCATGAAGAACTACTCAAGCGTTGAGGACAACACTTTTTTGAAGGAGAGGGGAATGTTAGGTCCCTATAATACTAGTGATTACCCCATTACTATTGCAGTTGTATCCCTTATTAATATTATTTTGCCCCTATTGTCCCCATATTGTTATTACTGTGCCCCATAGAATCCCTCTATTGTTTTTTTTGTGCCTTTATATTATTATTGTTAGGTCGGCTGGGTTATATTGTGACTCCTTAGACTCCTATATATAGAAAGGAGGTTTTGTCATTTGAATCATCCAAGAATTATTCATTTGTGTAATGTAAAGGAGGTTTCCTCCTCGAAGAGGCTGAATTCTAAAGCATTCAACTATCTTTTCTATCTTTTTGTGAGCTGGTTTCATAACATAGACCATTTACAAATATCCTCACACTTATCTAATTAATTCCTACTTTAACCACTCAAAACATTAATAATTACATACATAGAAATCCAACTCCCTTGAAAACACAAGACCCCCTATGTCTACTAAAATACAATGATAGTTTCAAGCTAATGCTCTTGCATCAGACTCCAAAAGTAGAAAACATTCATGATCTCCTCATCATGTGTCTTCATGTGTTTATAGGAAACCTCCGGGGTCCCAAACTTTGGTTTGTAGTTGTCTGAATGCTTTGCACCTTTGCTGTTGTTGTATGTCACCTGTCTTTTCTTTCATCTTCCTCTCCTTGTCAATCAGTTTCAAGTTCTGATTGATCATTCTTCCTGCTGCTGTCAACCCCCTCCATATGGATTGCTTTATCATTAACTGCCATAACTCTTCAATCTCCATCTCTAGCATATCCTTGGGCTGGTCCATATTTTTCCATTCACTGCTACCTCTTTCTCTCTACTTCATGTTGTTGTTGCTGCCCACTAACTCTTCAATTTGTTGTTTATTATCTTCTCTTTGAAGTTGTCGGATTCTTACTACCACCCTTTCATCCTTACCCTCTTTCATGATTATCTCTTTTTGAATTTAATCCCGACTTTCCAGCATTCTCTCCAGTAATCTAACATCTCTATTCCATGGATTAAATACTTCCACAAAATCTTCCTCTTTCATTTTTATTTGGCTGCTCATCTGTGCCAAGTTTTCTCCAGCATCTGTAACTAAACCTGCACTCACAAAAAAATTATTAAAATAAAAAACATAGGCCTCAATGCCTCTTCTTCCCTTGGCAACACATTAGTATGCTTCTCTAATTTATCCTCCTATATCAGCACACCAATATGCTAATTTGAATTCTTAAAAGAATTCATGAGACTGTCAGCGAGTCTCTCCTCCATATCATATTTTTCAATGATATCTCTCTGCTTTGGATCAAAATAATGAACTCTTCCTTCTGTAATGTCAATTTGTTGAACTTCCATTACCATCTCCTTTTCCTTATGATAGTCATTCATGATAATTTCTTTGTCTTCCTTTTTCAGCAATCTATCCTGAGTATATATCCTCTGCTCTTCCAACTCCTTTCTTTGTTGGACTCTTTCCTTTTGCTCTTTTGCATATCCTTTCCAATCTTCATTAGGTTCTTTCTTCCCTACTCGTGCTTTCAGCCATTTCTCTAGTAGCTCCAATTCTGTCTCCCATTCACTGATCCTTTGATGGGAGTTTAGTCCTTCTTCTTTATTGGCTGCCTCAACAGTTTCCACTGTTATCTCCATTATGCCTATCATCATGATGGAATGATGATCCTTTACTATGTTTTTAGCTAACATAGTCTCTTCCTGCTGTATCTAGTCAAATTCTTCTTCTTCTGAGAAATTTTCTTTGTCACATTTTACTTCTAGATCTTCATCTATTCTGAAGACATCTTCAAAAGGTTTCTCTTCTTCTATAGTACCTGCAATCATACACAGACTATCAGCTCTAAAAACATAAGACCCTGTGGTCTCACTTGATGCTTTAGTCATCATCTCTCATTGTTGTTCTGAAACCTCCATATGATTCATAAGATCTTCCACAGATCTCTAGCCTTCACCTTCACCCAGAATTTCACCCTGTTTTGGTTTACAAATGGACTCTTCCATTTCCAACTCAACCTCTCTCATTTCTTCCACCAGGTTCTTCACTCGCCTCTGTTGTAGTCTTCTTTGTAACTTAGACCACTTCTCTTCCTTTTTCCTCAAGGCCCAACCTTGCCTTTGTTTTCCTCTAGTATCCTTCTTAATGCATCGAGTTGTTCTTTTAACTCTGCAATATCCTTATCACGTTCCTCTTGACTCATCCTCTTGCCATTTGCCTTGGCATTCTCCTTCTTCACTTTTCTTCTGTTGTGGTCTTTTTCAGAACCTCTGTTATCTCTATTATTACTATCGATAGCCATCTTCTTCTCCATCTTCATGATTTCTTCCCTCATTTACTATGAGTTGCATTAAAACCTCTGCAACAACAAGTCCTCTTTGCTGCCACTTACCTCACCAAGCTTTCCTCTGTACTAGTCTTTTGGCAAGCCCTTGGTTCTCTATCACTGGAACCTCTTTGAGCACTTCTCTCTGCTCCTTCTAGGCTTCAACTCATTTGCACCTTTAAGAACACAATTGTCCTCTTGTACTTCAATCACCAATGAAATACTAGGTTCTGACCACCTCTTCTTTCACTCTTACTAGCTTTCTTCATGATGCAGGAGCATCTAGAACATTTCCATTTGTAAATATGGAATAAAATGGGGATAAAATTTCTTTGTTTTTTTAGTTAAAATTAGGATAAAAAGTAGGGAATAAAGCTTCCAGCTTTATATCATTATGTAAAAGAGGAAAAAGCATATTTTTTCCTAGAAGATAAGGTCTCAGAACATCTATTGTACATATCCATTATTATTATAAGTAAAGCGGCAACTAAGCTCTCATCTCATCTGATGAGAGAGGGGAGGCGTGCCAAAAAGATTGATGATAATTTTTCTCTCCACGTCTTCATGAGTAGGCGATTCCTGTTGAATTCAATAAATTATTAACTGTGTGATTAAAGGTTTGAATGGCGTTTTTACTTCTCTGCTTGATTTCTTGACTGTATGTATTGAATTGTGGAATGATGATTTTTATATTTGGTGAAGTCTCCATGCGTTACAATGAACAACCATTTACCCCATGCATTGGAAAAACAATGTCATGATAACGAAGCAGAGGAGGGCGACGACCTGTTGTTTGGAATTACAAGGTGGCATTGGTAATGCGTAAATGCTGGAATGATAAAATTGGGACGCCATTTTCTGTAGAAGAATAAGATGCATGGGCTTCCTTATTCTTCTGGTCAATACGGAGTCAACTGCGTATTAAAGGTTTATTGATCTTATACCATGATGGAATACAAAGTTAAAGCTATAAAGGGCGTCGGTCAAACCTTTAGAACTGTGCGTTACAATAGCCGGAGCCGGGATATTATATATAACAGCTGAAGAGTTCGTCGAGCCTGCGGGTTAGACCCATTACATAATAGATCACGCAGCGGAAGCGTCGATGCCTAAAAAGGCGGGGTTACAGTATTTGAAGTCCAGATCAGTGAATGACAGGTGATAGCCGTGGGGAATTCCGATACGCCGCCCGACTGAAATGTAAAAACTTGGAAATGTCAATTTAATGCGAGCCGCCCTCGAATGCTGTCATAAAGGTTTGGAAACTTCTGTCATTGTTATTGGTATCGACCTGTAACAAAATGATAAAGGCGGAAGCGATATTGGTATTGATGAGTGCCACATCCGGGAAACCACCTTACGTAAACTCACGTGAATTGGCTGCTTTAGAGATTTCATAAATTCCATCTTTTGTGATTTGATGTTGTTGTAATGGAAACTTTGATTGAGGAATTTTAAGCTTCCGCATGGAGTATTGAAATTGCCTAGTTGAAGTTTAATCGATTGTGATGAATCTGTAAGCTGATATGCACATGAGAGTTAAAGATCCTGGTTTTGCAGGTCACCCCTGCATCACTTCATCCCTTAGCAATTCTACCCACATCCTTTGTGGAATTTCCTTTGTGAGCTGCAATAGTACCTCTGCAGTAACAAGTCTCCTTCTTGCTACATATGCCTCACTAAGTTTCTCTCCTCTAAGCTCAGGCTTTTGGCATTTCTCAGATTCTTTCCTCTGGAACCAATTGAGCACTCCTTGCTCCAGGTTGATGCAATCTTCTCACCTTCCCTTTGTTGTTACCTTTGTATCAATGATATTCAAACAAAAGATCATTTCCAAGCTTTCAAAAGCTTGCTTCTCAGCTTCCTTTTGAGAACACTATTATCCTCTTTGTCCAACCTTCAATTGGATTCTTCAGGTTCACTGCCACTGCACGGTTTCATAAGCAGTCTCCATCCACTCTTCACATTTGAGTGAACCTCCACTTTCCTCAAGAAAACAAACATCATTATGTTTTCCTTATGCTTTTGCAATCTCTTCTTAAGAGTATAACTTACTCTCATCTTATCTCATGTCTTCTACTTATCAGATTCAAATACATGATCTCCTCCAGAATTTCCTTATTCTGCTCTGATACCACTTTGGTGTAGGGTAAACCCTCAATCTATAAATTTCGGGTCCATCCTTGCTGTTAACGCTCGATCAACTTACGGCCCGATATCCATTGGATGACGGAGTTCTTAAATCCTACGGTTTGTGGCCCTTAAACTAGCACGTTGGTTATCCACTCACTTAATCCTGTAGTTGACTGTGACGTGGCATTGAATTTTGTGATCAACGACTAAGATTAATTGTGGGACTTCAACAACGATTCGACCTTTCGTACACTTGCTACCCCACTGCTCTTCACTCCGGTTTTATACCATTTCTTCAATGTTTCTATGTTTTTTCTTCCCTCGGGTCTCTGTTCCTTCACCGTTCTGCCACAACTCTTTCCTTCACTTTACTCCACTCACACCTTTATACTCCTGCACCTCCACTGTAACACTAAATGCCTCCTTCTATACTTTCCATGTGTACAGAGCCGTAACACGAGCTCTATGGTTCTCTCTTTGAACCACTTGCTATCTAACAATTCTACCCAGCACTTGTTTTACTGGAATTGTTGTCTCTAAGATAACTCTAACCACAATCGCAAATGTGGAGCTGCCTCAACAACTTCTACCCAACCACAACTGGAAATTGTTCTATTACGCTTCTTTGTAATCCGCTTCCGATTCTGCCTGAACTCCACCTCCATATATATACAATACAGAATCTCTAATTCACACACATATTACTTCATAACGCACACATGACTCAGAATTGAGTTGTTTGTATTAATAAACATGTATTTACACATGATGTCTCTCTCCCTGGCCTGATCTTCTGATTAGTGGCCTTTATTCTCCTGCGCGTAGGCTTATAATCAGTATCTTGACTCACTAGCTACCCTCTAGCTACTCCTCTAACTACTGACTAACTACTAACTAACTTGTTCTCGCCTTTTAGGCTTACATTTATACAAAAAGGTTTTTTTGAACTAATTCTAGTTCATATCTTAATCTCGTGAACTAAATCCTCAATATTCTCTAATTCCACTTTTAACTCCTACTTATCCCTAAGGGTCCTCTCTAGTTCCTCAAATCACGAGGTCAATAAGAGTTACAATTGATTTCTAACTCTCTCATCATCATTAACCACTCATGTTATCCTACACTTGAGACCATTTACAAATATCCTCACACTTATCTAATTAATTCCTTCTTTAACCACTCAAAACATTAATAATTACATACATAGGAACCCAACTTCCTTGAAAACACAAGACCCCCTATGTCTACTAAAATACAATAATAGTTTCTAGCTAATGCTCATGCATTATACTCCCAAAGTAGAAAACATTCATGATCTCTTGATCACGTGTCTCCAGAGAAGAATAAGGAAATTCTAGAGGAGATCAAGTATTTGAATCTGATAAGTAGAAGACATGAGATAAGATGAGAGTAAGTGATACTATTAAGAAGAGATTGCAGAAGCATAAGGAAAACACAATGATGTTTGTTTTCTTGAGTAAAGTGGAGGTTCACTCAAATGTGAAGAGTGGATGGAGATTGCTTTGAGGAACCATGTAATGGCAGTGAACCTGAAGAATCCAATTAAAGGTTGGATAGAGAGGATAATAGTGTTCTTAGAGGTAAATGGCAAGAGGATGAGTAAAGAGGAACATGACAAAGAGATTGCAGAGTTAAAAGAACAACTTGATGCATTAAGAAAGATAATGGAGGAAAGCCAAAGACAAGGTTGGTCCTTGAGGAAAAAGGCAGTGAAGTGGTCTAAGTTACAGAGAAGATTACAGTAGAGGCAAGTGAAGAACCTGATGAAGATTGCAAAGGATATGCAAAAGAGGAAGAGGAAAGAGTCCAGCAAAGAAAGGAGTTGGAAAAGCAGAGGATATATACTCAGCATAAATTGTTGAAAAAGGAAGACAAAGAAATTGTCATGAATGAGAATCATAAGGAAAAGGAGATGGTAATGGAAGTTCAACAAATTGACATTACAGAAGGAGGAGTTCATTATTGTGAACGAGAGCAGAGAGATATCATTGAAAAAGATGATATGGAGGAGAGACTAGCTGACAGTCTCTGTTGGGTGTGGAGCCTGATTATCTTTTGTATTCGTAGGTATCACTGCATTGGACCCCAGTTTGTAATGGGGCGGAAATGCCGCCCGTAAAATATTCGCTGCAAGGGGGTCCCCCAGGGGGAGGGGGGGTTGCGACCTTTGGGAGCCAGGGGGGATTGGGGGCAGCGCCCCCGAAGCTAAGAATAGATGTAAAATTTCCTTGTAAAATGTTGTAATTTCGTAGTTAATCTGGGCCATTCATTAGGCGGAGATCTGATGGTAGAAGTTATGTTTAATTTAGGGTATTTTGCCCTAGAAGGAAACCCCTCGCTATATATGAGGGAATTATATTGTGTCTATGTACATCTGTATTCTGAGTGAGGAAGAGAGGAGATTGAGAGTGAGGAGGGAATTACAACGGATCTGTTGTAGGTTGTATCTCTTCAGTTTGCTGGATAATATCAAAGAAGGACTGGTTGTTTCTCTATGGACGTAGCCTAAACTGGGTGAACCACGTATATCTGTGTCTCTCTTGTTTTATGCGTTTTCTATGTTTATATTTCTGCAATATTTTATGTGTTCCATTGCTCTGTAATATATAATTGTCTAACAGTCTCATGAATACTTTTGAGAATTCAAATCAACGTACTGATGTGCTGATAGAGGAGGATAAATCAGAGCAACATACTGATGTGTTGCCAAAGGAAGAAGAGGAACTGAGGCCTTATGTTTTTTATTTTAATAATTGTTTTGTGAGTGCATGTTTAGTTGCAGATGCTGGAGAAAACTTGGCACATATGAGCACCAATTAAAAATGAAAGAGGAAGATTCTGTGGAAGTATTTAATCCATGGAACAAAGATGTTAGATTACTAGAGAGAATGTTGGAAAGTCAGGATTCAATGCAGGAAGAGATAATCATGAAAGGGTGGCAGTAAGAACTTGACAACTTCAAAGAGAAGATAATAAACAACAAATTGAAGAGTTAGTGGACAACAGCAACAACCTGAAGCAGAGAGAAAGAGGTAGCAGTGAAAGGTAGAATATGGACCAGCCCAAGGATATGCTAGAGATGGAGATAGAAGAGTAGTTAGTAAGTAGCTAGAGGATAGCTAGTGAGTGAGTTAGTCGGACTGTAAGCCCACGAGTAAGAGGAGAGGAAAGGCCACTGATATAGAAGATCAGGCCGAGAGGGAATTCTCTATGTAAATACATGTTTATTAATACAAACAACTCAATTCTAAGTTATGTGTATGTTGCAATGGGTTAATTGTAATCTGTGTGTGAATTAGAGATTCTGTGTCATATATATATGTAGGTGGTGTTCAACAGAATCAAAGGCGAGATACAGAGAAAGAATAACGATATGAAGAATCCTAATGGATCGTTTGAATCCATTCGAAGGATCACAGTCAAGATTCTGAAGTGGCTGTGTTAAAAACTCGCAGAGTTAAGCTCAGAAGGGAGTCGCGCAACAGAACAATAGAAGGAACAGAAACCCTGAAGAAACCCAAAACCTTAGAAAACATTAAAGAATTGGCGTAGAAATCCAAGTGAAGAGAAGAGCGAAGAAGTGAAGTGTTGATGCACCAGAGTGGTATCAAAGCAAAATAAGGAAATTCTAGAGGAGATCATGTATTTGAATCTAATAAGTAGAAGACATGAGATAAGATGAGAGTAGGTGATACGCTTAAGAAGAAATTGCAGAAGCATAAGGAAACCACAGTGATGTTTGTTTTCTTGAGGAAAGTGGAGGTTAATTCAAATATGAAGAGTGGATGGAGACTGCTTGTGAAACCATGCAGTGGCAGTGAACCTGAAGAATCCAATTGAAGGTTGGACAGATAGGATAAGAGTGTTCTAAGAAGGAAGCTGAGAAGTAAGCTTTTGAAAGCTTGGAAATGATATTTGGTTTGAATATCATTGATACATAGGCAACAACAAAGGGAAGGTGAGAAGATTCTAGCAACCTAGAGCAAGGAGTGCTCAATTGGTTCCAGAGGAAAGAACTTGAGAAATGCCAAAAGACTGAGCTTAGAGGAGAGAATCTTAGTGAGGCATATGTAGCAAGAAGGAGACTTGTTACTGCAAAGGTAGCGCTGTACCTCACAAAGGCAATTCCACAAAGGATGTGGGTAGAATTGCTAAGGGATGAAGAAAGCCGGTAAGAGTGAAAGAAGAGGTGGTCAAAACCTAGTATTTCATTGGTGACTGAAGTAAAAGAGGACAATTGTGTTCTTAAAGGTGCAGATGAGTTGAAGCCTAGAAGGAGCAAAGAGAAGTGCTCAAAGAGGTTCCAATGATAGAGAACCAAGGGCTTTCCAAAAGACCAAGTACAGAGGAAAGCTTGGTGAGGTAAGTGGCAGCAAGGAGGACTTGTTGTTGCAGAGGTTTTAATGCAGCTGATAGTAAATGAGTGAGGAACTCATGAAGATGGAGAAGAAGATGACTACTGATAGTCATAACTGAGATAACAGAGGTTCTGAAGAAGACCACAACTGAAGAAAAGTGAAGAACCTGATGAAGATTGCAAAGGATATGCAAAAGAGGAAGAGGAAAGAGTCCAACAAAGAAAGGAATTGGAAAAGCACATGATATATACTCAGGATAGATTGTTGAGAAAGGAAGACAAAGAAATTGTCATGAATGACAATCATAAGGAAAAGGAGATGGTAATGGAAGTTCAGTAAATTGACATTACAGAAGGAGGAGTTCATTATTGTGAACCAGAGTAGAGAGATATCATTGAAAAAGATGATATGGAGGAGAAACTAGCTAACAATCTCATGTATTCTTTTGAGAATTCAAATCAGCATATTGATGTGCTGATAGAGGAGGAGAAATCAGAGCAACATATTGATGTGTTACCACAGGAAGAAGAGGCACTGAGGCCTTATTTATTTTATTTTAATAATTGTTTTGTGAGTGCAGGTTTAGTTACAGATGCTGGAGAAAATTTGGCACAGATGAGCAACCAAATAAAAATGAAAGAGGAAGATTCTGTGGAAGTATTTAATCCATGGAACAGAGATGTTAGATTACTGAAGAGAATGCTGGAAAGTCAGGATTCAATGTAGGAAGAGATAATCATGAAAGAGGGTAAGGATGAAATGGTGGCAGAAAGAATCTGACAACTTCAAAGAGAAGATAATAAAAATCAAATTGAAGAGTTAGTGGACAACAACAACAACCAGAAGCAGAGAGAAGGAGGTAGTAGTGAATGGTAGAATCTGGACCAGCCCAAGGATATGCTAGAGATGGAGATAGAAGAGTAGTTAGTCAGTAGCTAGAGGATAGCTAGTGACTCAGTCAGTTAGACTGTAAACCTATAGGAAAGAGGAGAAGAAAGATCATTGAGATAGAAGATCAGGCCTAGAGGGAATTCTCTATGTAAATACATGTTTATTAATACAAACAACTCAATTATGAGTTATGTGTATGTTGGAATGGGTTAATTGTAATCTGTGTTTGAATTAGAGATTCTGTGTCATATATATATGTAGGTGGAGTTTAGCAGAATCAGAGGCGAGATACAGAGAAAGGATAACGATATGAAGAATCCTAATGGATAATTTGAATCCATTTGAAGGATCACAGTCAAGATTCTAGAGTGGTTGTGTTAAAAACTCGCAGAATTAAGCTTAGAAGGGAGTCGCGCAGCAAAAAATGGAAGGAATAGAAACCCAAAACCTTAGAAAACATTAAAGAATTGGCGTAGAAACCCAAGTAAAGAGAAGAGTGAAGAAGTGAAGTGTTGATGCACCATAGCTTCCTACCTTTTATCGCAATATACAATGCATAATCTCGTTTGTCCCAGGAATTCTTATGACCTGACTTGGTCAAACCTTCATTAGCTAAAGTTAATTGTAAGTGTGTGAATTAGAGATTCTGTGTCCTATATATATATATATATATATATATATATATATATATATATATATATATATATATATATATATATATCTATATATATATATATATATATATATATATGCAGGTGGAGCTCAGCAGAATCAGAGGCGCGGATACAAAGAAAGAATAACAATATGAAGAATCCTAATGGATCGTTTGAATCCATTCGAAGGATCACAGTCAAGATTCTGGAGTGGTTGTGTTAAAAACTCGCAGAGTTAAGCTCAGAAGGAAGTCGCGCAGGAGAACAACGGAAGGAACAAAAACCCTGAAGAAACCCAAAACCTTAGAAAACATTAAAGAATTGGCGTAGAAACCCAAGTGAAGAAAAGAGTGAAGAAGTGAAGTATTGATGCACAGTAGCTGTTGGATCTAGAAGATCAACGGACAAGATTTGTTCGCGATGAGTAGCCAGGATTAAGTCATAAGATAGAGCTAAGAAATGGATGGTGGAGATTCAATCTAAGTATTGGTAGAAGGAGAAAGACGAGAATCGATCTGGACCGCAGGATTTAAAGGCCTCGTCATCCAATGGATATCGGGTCGTAAGTTGATTGGGCGTTAACTGTAAGGGCGGATCCGAACTTTTATAGGTTGAGAGTTTATAATTCCCATTAGGTTCGAAAAGTCGTTAAACCTCGCGTAAGTGTTCCACCCGACATTGTTGTAGACCGTCAGATCAAGTGGACCTTGATCAACGGTTGTAAAGCGTCGAGAAAGTATGTTGATCCGGATGAAGTACATATGTCGGATCGAGGATAAGATCGATGGTGGAGAAGGGTCGCGATAAAGAAATTGAAGAAGGTGGACCCGAAGAGGTTATAGGCGCGGTTTAATTTTATTTGAAGTCCAGTTGTAATCGCATATCACCTGTGAGAGGCTATGGAGGCACATGATCGCTTAATGTGATATCGCGATAACCATTGATCTGGTGAATGAAATCAACGGTGGGGAAGGCAGTTGCATATTGTCAGTCAAGAGTTCTGAAGGCATGTTCTAACGGTGGAGAAAATTGAGATTGCGATAAAGGGAAGCATCGGGTAATGTGCAAAGACCAAGGAAAAGGTGAATAACCATAGTTATAGAGTGGGGTTGGTTATATATGTACGAGCTTAAGGATTGGGTTGAGTTTAATGAAGGGTTGAGTATAGAGTTCCGATAGAAGATTAAGGAAGGATTAGACTATATAAATTCGAAATAAATGTTTGCGCATGAGGAGTAAATAAAGGGCTTTAACCTTAGCTGATAAAGGTTTAACCAAGTCAGGTCATAAGAATTCCTGGGATAGATGAGATTATGCATTATATACGCATACTGTGGGTAATGCAGGGTTTACCCTGCACCAAAGTGGTATCAGAGCAGAATAAGGAAATTCTGGAGGAGATAAGGTAGTTGAATCTGATAAGTAGAAGACATGAGATAAGATGAGAGTAAGTGATACTCTTAAGAAGAGATTGCAAAAGCATAAGGAAAACACAGTGATGTTTGTTTTCTAGAGGAAAATGGAGGTTCACGCAAATGTGAAGAGTGGATGGAGACTGCTTGTAAAACCATGAAGTGGCAGTGAACCTGAAGAATCCAATTGAAGGTTGGACAGAGAGGATAAGAGTGTTCTCAGAAGGAAGTTGAGAAGCAAGATTTTGAGAGCTTGGAAATGATCTTTTGTTTGAATATCATTGATACGCAGGTAACAACAAAGGGAAGGTGGGTAGATTGCAGCAACCTAGAGCAAGGAGTTCTGAATTGGTTCCAGAGGAAGGAACCAGAGAAATGCTAAAAGACTGAGCTCGAAGGAGAGAAGCTTAGTGAAGCATATGTAGAAAGAAGGAGACTTGTTATTGCAGAGGCACTGTTGTAGTTCAGAAATGCAATTCCATAAAGGATGTGGGTAGAATTGCTAAGGGATGAAGAAAGCTGGTAAGAGTGAAAGAAGAGGTGGTCAGAACTCGGTATTTCATTGGTGATTGAAGTACAAGAGGACAATTGTGTTCTTAAAGGTGTAGATGAGTTGAAGCCTAGAAGGAGCAGAGAGAAGTGCTCAAAGAGGTTCCAGTGATAGAGAACCAAGGGCTTGCTAAAAGACTAAGTACATAGGAAAGCTTGGTGAGGTAAGTGGCAGCAAGGAGGACTTGCTGTTGCAGAGGATTTAATGCAGCTCATAGTAAATGAGTGAGGAAATCATGAATATGGAGAAGAATATGACTACTAATAGTCATAAGAGAGATAATAGAGGTTCTGAAGAAGACCACAACATATGAAAATTGAAGAAGGAGAATGCCAAGGTAAATGGCAAGAGGATGAGTCAAGAGGAACGTGATAAGGAGATCGCAGAGTTAAAAGAACAACTCGATGCATTAAGAAGGACATTAGAGGAAAGCCAAAGGCAAGGTTGGGCCTTGAGAAAAAAGGCAGTGAAGTGGTCTAGGTTACATAGAAGACTACAACAGAGGCAAGTGCAAAGCCTGGTGGAAGAACTGAGAGAGGCTGAGTTGGAAATGGAAGAGTTCATTTGTAAACCAGAACAAGGTGAAATTCTGGGTGAAGGTGAAGACTGGAGAACTGTGGAAGATCTTATAAACCATATGGAGGATTCAGAACAACAAGGAGAGATGGTGACTGAAGCATCAAGTGAGGCCACGGTGTCTTATGCTTTAAAACTGATAGTTTGTGTATGATAATAGGTACTGCAGAAGAAGAGAAACCTTTTGAAGATGTCTTCAGAAAAGATGAAGATCTAGAAGTAAAAGATCACAAGGAATATTTCTTAGAAGAGGAAGAATTTGAATGGATACAGCAAGAAGAGACTATGTTAGCTGAAAACATAAAAAAGGATCATCATCCCATCATGATGATAGTCACAGTGGAGATAACAATGGAAACTGTTGAAGCAGCCAATAAAGAAGAAGGACTAAACTCCCATCAAAGGATCATTGAATGGGAGACAGAATTGGAGCTACTAGAGAAATGGCTGAAAGCACCAGTAGGGAAGAAAGAACCTGATGAATATTGCAAAGGATATGCAAAAGAGGAAGAGGAAAGAGTCCAACAAAGAAAGGAGTTGGAAGAGCAAAGGATATATACTTAGGATGGATTGCTGAAAAAGGAAGACAAAGAAATTGTCATGAATGACAATCATAAGGAAAAGGAGATGGTAATGGATGTTCAACAAATTGACAATATAGAAGGAGGAGTTCATTATTGTGAACCAAAGCATAGAGATATCATTGAAAAAGATGATATGGAGGAGAGACTAGCTGACAGTCTCATGAATTCTTTTGAGAATTGAAATCAGCATATTGATGTGTTGATGGAGGAGAAGAAATCAGAGCAGCATACTGATGTGTTGCCAAAGGAAGAAGAGGCACTGAGGCCTTATGCTTTTTATTTTAATAATTGTTTTGTGAGTGTAGGTTTAGTTATAGATGCTGGAGAAAATTTGGCATAGATGAGCAACCAAATAAAAATTAAAGAGGAAGATTTTGTGGATGAATTTAATTCATGGAACAGAGATGTTAGATTACTGGAGAGAATGCTGGAAAGTCAGGATTCAATGCAGAAACAAATAATCATGAAAGAGGGTAAGGATGAAAGGGTGTCAGTAAGAATCCCACAACTTTAAAGAGAAGATAATAAACAACAAATTGAAGAGTTAGTGGGCAACAACAACAACCTGAAGTAGAGAGAAAGTGGTAGCAGTGAATGGCAGAATATGGACCAGCCCAAGGATATGCTAGAGATGGAGATAGAAGAGTTATGGAAGTTAATGATGAAGTAGTTCATATGGAGGAGGTTGACAACAACAAGAGGAATGATCAATTAGAACTCATAACTGATTGACAAGGAGAGGAAGATGAAACAAAAGACAGGTGACATACAACAACAGTAAAGGTGCAAAGCATTCAGACAACTACAACCCAAATTTTGGGACCCTCGAGGTTTCCTTTTGTTAGGCCCCTATACTACTAGTGTAACCCCTTATTGTTTTTTTTTTCTAAGTAGATTTAAATCTATTAAGAAGGGGGGAAATATGTACAAAGTGATCGTAGTCATATCCTTGCTCTGATAAGAGCCAACATTCCAAAAAAAAAAACTGAGGCCTCATTACAGAGGAAAAAACATACATGATCGATGTTGAAACCAGGAGACCCATACAACCAAAAAGACCAGGAAACCCATATATCCGAACAAACTAGGAGACCCATACAGAAACCAGAAGAGATCCAAAGCCAAGACACCAAAGAACTAGCCTGAGGATTGCCAAAAACCATAGCCAAAAGGGTAGTCCATCATCAGCGGGAGCAAGCTAGTCGTCAGGCTATTCCTCCACATTCGGCACCAACCGAATTCGGGTTCATCATCAACAGGAGCATTGAACTGAGCAGAAGGTCCAGGTTGCGCAGGCATCATCTCCGTGTCCTGAGTGCCTCCGCCTGGTTCAGCTTGAGCGTGTTGTGGCATTATGCCAATGCCAAGCTGGAATTCAGGGAGAGGACCAGCAGCAGCACCCGAACCTCCTGTGTGAGTGTCAGAACCTTCCAGCTGTATGGTTTCATAGATGACGATGGAGATGTGTGCAGTAATCTGAGGTTGATGCAGAGAGCTATTGAACGTGAATATGGTGGAGCCTGTCGAAGATGGAGGCCCCCCAGGCTAGTTTGCTGCACAACGCCTTCCGCGCCCATTATGGGTGCTTGGGTATCGCCTTGTGTACAATTCACTAGTGGCAGACGAGCCCGAGGCAGAGTCGTTAGGGG
Source organism: Pinus taeda (assembly GCA_000404065.3). Taxonomy (NCBI): domain Eukaryota; kingdom Viridiplantae; phylum Streptophyta; class Pinopsida; order Pinales; family Pinaceae; genus Pinus; species Pinus taeda. The sequence goes on from APFE031660096.1 coordinate 48,522, forward strand.
GGCACCAGGGTTGGCCTCTGCGACACCCTATTCGCTGACGAAGACGGGCCATAATGGAAAGGGCGACAGAAGGATTACAACCAAACACCTCTTTGAAACCGAGAGAACCAACAGAGACGGTGGAGGGCCGAGTGAGGTGAGAGGCCTTGTTCTCCGCAGTCCCCCATTCACCCCTTTTCAAAACTACGCACAAAACAGGGCAGATAAACAAGGGGCTCGAAATTGAGAAAGAAGGGCTCAGAGGCCGCCTTCCAGAGCTCGAAATCCATACAGAGTGCTTGGGATAATTAACAAAACCACGAACCTCCAAACTAAAAACCAAACATAGAACAACAGAGAAAACCAGGAAAAGGTCTGAGAGGAAGGGATGCGCCTAGATGCACAGCTCATCATTTTCCACCGCGAATGCAGGGCCGAGCCCCTCCTTATACCAGCCAGACCCTCCGCGAAAAAACCCACCCATTACTGCCTCATTGATGGTGGCCGCCATCACTTGCAGGTTACAGCGTGTGACGGAGGGAGCCATTGCCTTGGGCGCACATTGTGAGCCTGAAAAACTTGACGGGGGAGTGTAATGGCTAGCATGCCAGGCTCCCCTTCCCATCTGAGCATTTATTGTCTCTTATAGGGTGGGCAGGTGTCGAGCCGCCTTGCTCCACCTCTGTCCCATCGGCTTGATCGTGGTGATATTCACCCGCATTTGGGGGTGTAACCCCTTATTGTTATTAGTACAACCCCCTTATTATATTGTTGTACCCATGTAGTCCCCATATTGTTAATATTGTGCCCCATAGAAGCCCACTATTGTTATTGTTGTGCCTTTACATTATTATTGTTATGTCAACTCTGATTATATTATGACCCCTTATACTCCTATATATAGAAAGGAGGTCTTTTCATGTGAATCATCCAAGAATTGTTCATTTGTGTAATGTAAAGGAGGTTGCCCCCTCAAAGAGGCTGAACTATGAGGCGTTGATATATCTTTTCTATCTTTTTGTGAGCTGGTTTCATAACATTTGGTATGAGAGCTTTGGATTCTAGGGTTTCACTGCTCCAAACAGGTCATCGTGGCATTTGCGCTATAACTTTTGTTCTGCGACGTTTCAGATGCTAAAAAAACCCATTTGGGCTGATATCGTTCTGAACCTTGTGTCCGAATTCCAGAGATTTTTGTGCTATATTTGCGGAGATATGATCCGAGGAATTTGGCCTTTTTGTAGACTCCCGCATTATATTACAAACAGGTGACCTGGGGAAAATCGTCATAACTATCTCTCTGAGCATCAGATTGAAATTTTGTGAGAAGTTATAGAAAGAGGACAAACTGTAGTTTCCTGTGTATATTTTTCAAATATGAAGCTCAAAACAGTGACACGTGGCACTTCATACAAGTTTGCTCTTCTGAAAAGCTATATCAGGTCATCTTGGAAGATTGTGCATGACTCTTTCTTGGAGAATCTTATTTCGATCAGACTGGTGGCATTAGAAAGAGGATGCAAAGTACTACTACAAGTCGCAATTTCAGAACTGGAAGGTCCGAAATTATAGAGTTACATTCGTTTCAAGATCGAGCTCCTAAAATCAAGAAAAGGCTATATGAGGAGGAAGTTTGATGGCAAGGATCTGGTAAATTGGATACTACAGATGGAGAAATATTTTGATCTACATGGCGTACCACTGTTACAAAAGGTATGTATTGCATCTTCATATTTAGAACAAGATCAATTTTTATGGTATAAAGGGCTTTGTTCTCGTAAATAACTTGTTTCGTGGTCAATTTTCACGGAGGAAATGATAGCACATTATGAGAATACAAAGAGCAACACCTTCTTTAGAGCAACACCACAACAATTGGAAGAAAAAAGAGAAAAAGGTCTTTGTTACAATTGTGATAGCAAATGCACTAAAGGTCATAAGTGTGCTGAGAAGGAATCATTTTACATAGAGTATAAAGAGGAGGAAGAAGAGGATCAAGAAACATCAAAAGAAGAGGATATACGCCAGGACCCAACCCCAAAGAAAGAAGAAATGAATCCGGCCATGTCTTGTAAAGCATTGGCAAGAATTACCACTCCTCAAACTCTCGAGGTAGAAGGACATATCAAGAAGAAAAAGGTTCAAGAAGTGAAAGATCACATCAAGAAAGAAGAAATGAATCCAACCATATCTTGTAATGCATTGGCCGGAATTACCACTCCTCAAACTATCCAGATAGACAGACATATCAAGAAAAAAAATGTTCAAGAAGTGAAAGATCACATTGAGCATCAAGAAATGAATCCGATCATATCTTGTAAAGCATTGGAAGAAATTACCACTCCTCAAACTCTCAAGATAGAAGTACATATCAAGAAGAAAAAGGTTTAAGCAGTGAAAGATCACATCGAGCATCAACAACAAGTTCTTTGACTTTTAAAGGATAACACCACTTTGCTGCAAAATCGAATGAAGCAATAGGTAGATCAACATCGTAGTGAAAAATGTTTTGATGTAGGTGATTGGGTATTTTTACTGCTACATCTCAAGCAAGCTATTTATGAGAAGGAAATGTTGGAAATACCACATGCACTTAAGAAATGGCAACCTTACCGAATGGGAAGACACTTCAAGGTAAAAAAGGATCATGATAGTCTTAAATACTTTTTAGAACAACTATTATCTTTAGAAGAACATAAAAAATGGGTCACAAATATGTTGGGTTATGGCTTTGACATCATCTATAGAAAAGGGAAGAAAATTTTTGTTGCAGATGCACTCTTAAGAAATGATGAGGATGTGGAAGCAATGTTTTGTGCTATTTCTATTATCCAACCAAATTGGATAAACGAAGCAAGGGATAAATGGAAGAAGGACAAAGAAGTATGGCCACTCATTCAAAAGTTTCAGAAGATCCCAATTCAAACAATATTGCCAGAACTTGAAGAGGAAGGAAAAATCATATTGGAACTTAGAGCAGTCACAGAAACAAGAACACGACAGCTACGAAATCGATCAATTTCAGAGTATATCATCAAGTGGAAGAAATTACCCACTGAAGATTCCACATGGGAGGATAATAATTTTATACAGAAGCATCAAGAACTACTCAAGCATTGAGAACAACACTTTTTGAAGGAGAGGGGCATGTTAGGCCCCTATACTACTAGTGTAACCCCTTATTGTTATTAGTACAACCCCCTTATTATATTGTTGTACTCATGTAGTCCCCATATTGTTACTATTGTGCCCCATAGAATCCCACTATTGTTATTATTGTGCCCTTACATTATTATTGTTATGTCGGCTCTGATTATATTATGACCCCTTAGAATCCTATATATAGAAAGGAGGTCTTTTAATTTGAATCATCCAAGAATTGTTCATTTGTGTAATGTAAAGGAGGTTGCCCCCTCGAAGAGGCTGAATTATAAGGCATTGATCTATCTTTTCTATCTTTTTGGGAGCTGGTTTCATAACACCTATCAACACATGAGGACACATGATCAAGAGATCATGAATGTTTTCTACTTTGGGAGTATGATGCAAGAGCATTAGTTCGAAACTATCATTGTATTTTAGCAGACATAGAGGTCCTTGTGTTTTCAAGGAAGTTGGATTCCTATGTATGTAATTATTAATGTTCTGAGTGGTTAAAGTAGGAATTAATAAGTATGAGGATATTTGTAAATGGTCTCAAGTGTAGGAGAACATGAGTGGTTAATGATCATGAGAGAGTTAGAAATCAATTATAACTCTTATTGACCTCATGATTTGAGGAACTAGAGAGGAATCTTAGGGATAAGTAGGAGGTAAAAGTGGACTTAGAGAATACTGAGGAGTTAGTTCAGCAGATTAAGGATCTGAACTATAATTAGTTCAATAGAACCTTTTTGTATGAAGGTAAGCCTAAAAGGCGAGAACAAGTTAGTCAGTAGTTAGTCAGTAGCTAGAGGATAGCTAGTGAGTTAGTCAGTCAGACTGTAAGCCTACGGGAAAGAGGAAAAGGAAGGCCACTGATATAGAAGATCAGGCCGAGAGGGGATTCTCTATGTAAATACATGTTTATTAATACAAACAACTCAATTCTTAGTTATGTGTATGTTGGAATGGGTTAATTGTAATCTGTGTGTGAATTAGAGATTCTGTGTCATATATATATGTAGGTGGAGTTCAGCAGAATCAAAGGCGAGATACAGAGAAAGAATAATGATATGAAGAATCCTAATGGATCGTTTGAATCCATTAAAAGGATCACAGTCAAGATTATAGAGTGGCTGTGTTAAAAACTCGCAGAGTTAAGCTCAAAAGTGAGTCGCGCAACAGAACAATGGAAAGAACAGAAACCTTGAAGAAACCCAAAAACTTAGAAAACATTAAAGAATTGGCATAGAAACCCAAGTGAAGAGAAGAGGGAAGAAGTGAAGTTTTGATGCACAGTAGTCATTGGATCTAGAAGATCAACGGACGAGATTTGTTCATGAAGGGCGACCGGGATTAAGTCATAAGATAGAGCTAAGAAATGGTAGGTGGAGATTCAATCTAAGTATTGGCAGAAGGAGAAAGACGAGAATCAATCTGGTCTGTAGGATTTAAAGGCCTCATCATCCAACGGATATCGGGCCATAAGTTGATCGGGTGTTAATCGTAAGGGTGGACCCGAACTTTTATAGTTTGAGAGTTTATAATTCCCACCAGGTCCAAAAAGTCATTAAACCTCGTGTAAGTGTTCCACCCAACATCGATGTAGACTGTCAGATCAAGCAGATCTTAGTCAACGGTTGTAAAGTGTCAGGCAAGTCTATTGATCGGGAAGAAGTACAACCATTAGATTGAGGATAACATCGATGGAGGAGAAAGGTTGCGATAAAGAAATTGAAGAAGGTGGACCCGAAGAGGTTATAGGCGCGGTTTAATTTTATTTGAAGTCCGACTGTAATTGCATATCGCATGCGAGAGGCTATCGACTTGATGTGATATCGTGACAGTTGTTGATATGGTGAATGAAATCAATGATGGGCAAGGCAGTCACATATCGTCAGTCAAGAGTTCTGAAGGCATGTTCTAACGATGGAGAAAGATTGTGATTGCGATAAAGGGAAGCATCGGGTAATGTGCGAAGACTGAGGAAAAGGAAAATAACCATAGTTATAGAGTGGGGTTGGTTATATATGTGCGAGCTTAAGGATTGGGTCGATTTTAATGAAGGGTTGAGTATAGATTTCTGGTAGAATATTAAGGAAGGGTTAGATTATAGAAAGTAGAGAGAATGTTTGTGCATGAGGAGTAAATGAAGGGCCTTAACGTTAGTTGATAAAGGTTTGACCAAGTCATGTCATAAGAATTCCTAGGACAAACGAGATTATGCATTGTATACACATACTGTGGGTAATGTGAGGTTTACCCTGCACCAGTATGCCAAGACTTCTTTTCAGGGCCGGGACAGTAGAGCCAAAGCGATTTTGGAGCTGGTGGATTTAGATGTATGCATGCCATTCTCTTCTCTGTCAGAAAAATGAGGTCTTGACCAAGTTCATAGATTTTAAGGCCTTGGCAGAAAACTAGACCAAGAACAAGATCAAGGAAATGAGGAGTGATAATGGTGGAGAATATGTGTCTAATGCCTTCAAGGATTTATGTGTCAAGGAGGGCATTAGAAGAGAGCCTATAATACCCCATAACCCTCAATAGAATGGGGTGGTTGAGAAGAAGAACCATAATATTGTTGGAGTGGTAGAGACCATGTTGCATGATTAGGGACTGCCTATGTTCTTGTGGGCATAAGCATGCAACGCTGCAGTATTTCTACAAAATAGGAGTCCACACCGGGTGCTTGGATGAGTTACACAAGAGGAGGCTTTCACAGGCAATAAGCCCAATGTTTCACACTTCGATATCTTTGGCACAAAATTTTATAGCCATGTGTCCAAAGATAGCAGGAAGAAGCTGGAGCTCGCAAGAGTAAAGGGTATTTTTCATGGGATACAGTGAAAAAACTTAGGCATATAGGTTGTATCTACCAAGACTCAAGATGAATTTCTTAGGCAGGCTATGAAGTTTGAGGAGTCCAAAGATTTAAGGGAGTCCTTAGAGCGAGATAAGGTTGGAGTACTTGAGATGGGGGAGCTACTTGCTCTTGAAGAGGAGTGTCATCCATGATCATAGATTGAGTCTCTACTATGTGGTAAAAGGGTCACATAGCAGGTTGTAAAGTAGGATGATAAGGAGGAGAGACTAGGATGAGAGTAGGCAAATACTTAGTTAGAGGCTACTTATAACCACCCTCCTCCCACATCTACCCAAGTAACCGCCTAATTGGGGTAAACATGCGACGAAGAGGGTAGTATAATATGATTCAACCTCCTTGGTGACCTTAAGGAAATGGAATCAATGGAAACACATCAACCACACCTCCACATCAGCAACAACACCCCTAGGAGACATCTTAGTCACTTAAACATTATGCCCCTGGTTTCCATTGATCATTTAGACCTCTTGACCTCTCGACGTTCTCATGCTATAGGCATTCCAACATTCAGGGACCTCTAGACGCTCTCATAGGCCTGCTAGCCAACGTCAACGGAATTTTCCTAGCAGACCTATGTCAACGTCCGTAGAATTCAAGGCCCTTTTCTAGCCCAAAGTTATGACAATGGCCCAAAACTTGCTATAACTATCAGAATCCATCAAATACATGATGACAAGACATAAACAAAAAATCAACCTAAAGACTAGGCCTGAGCATCCCCAATTGGGATTGGCATTCTGTCAAACACTTGGCATCGATGCAACCTACAGGTCTGGGATACAAGACAGAGCATGAATGACTGAAAACTCTTTTGGAACATGACAAGAAGGACCACCACCTTCTCCCTTGAACTATTATGACATCAATTGTGTCTTGCATCCATCAGTTTATCAATTACAAGTAAATAAATGAAATAACCATGACATGAACCAGTCAACTAACAATGATTCTAACCAACATAAAACCATGTAAAAAAATAAAGATATAACATCCATTAAATCCACATATAAACAAGTGCAAAAGCAAGAGAACTTAGCTTTCATTAATCATAAGCAAAAATCCGACCACGTTCAGGACTTCCATGTACCACCCGACCGTAGACATGGCTGAACCAAATCTTTCTTTCTGCTAGTCACCTTCGCGCCATATTCCAAGCATGAATGTGGAATCTCATGGATAAACCAACAAAAATAACCAACAGAATCTAGAGGTTAAACCACCTCCACCCTCACCAAACCGTGATCACACCACAATCGATGCTTCGATCACAACCGAACCGAACTTGGAATGCCATCTAGAATCCATCAATATCCTTGAGGAATTTTTCGTCTCCTTGTCTCTCTGGCTTTACCACAATCCAATCATGGATTACTAGGCCCTAAATTGAGACCAATCGCTCAAGATTTACCACAATCCAAAACCGAATCACTAGGCCCTAAATCGAGACTCCTCTCTAAGGCTTTACTATGTATCTTGCCAAAACCAATCAGGGGATTCCTAGGCCTTTGGGAATGAAACTTTAGATCACCTCCGCCCTGGATTCTAAAATCCATTCGATAAACCAAATCTCAAAATTGAAATAAACATCCCAACATACCATAACATCTGGAAAAAGGCAGGGCTAGGCTGAAAACCATTGTCATAACCCAGAAAAACCATGTCATTGATAACAAGAGAACCATACACCAACATGTAAAGCCATGCATGTCAAAACCAGCTAGGAAATCACACATTCAATATGTTACATGCAAGTATTCATGCTGAAGTTTTTTGGTCCTGCTCTTCCTTGCTTGATCCAAATTGAAAATGGCATCAACCCATGGTATTTGTCCACCCATGTTATTCATCCACCCATGGAATTTACCCATGGTATTGTAATTGACATCCACTCATGGTCTTTATACACCCATGGTATTGTAAGTGACATCCACCCATGGTATTGTGACATCCACCCATGGTGTTCATTCACCCATGGAATTGACCCGTGGTATTGTGACATCCACCCATGATATTCATTCACCCATGGAATTGACCCGTGGTATTGTAACTGAAAAATACTATAAGTAACAAGTCACATTTTGGAAAAGCACAGATTGTCCACCATAATGTAGTCCTTACAATTATTATCTGTTTTAATAAAAAGTTTCTTTGTGGTTTCATTTATTGGGCATTCTCCTCTTTTTCTTCTGGCAATTTCAAATTTTCAAATCTTGGGGGCCTCCTCCCCAATATCCATTTCAATCTTTTAGATCTTGAGGGCTTGTTATTGGGAAAACTAGTGTCCATTCGGAGCTACTAGTCCCACTAAGACGAGTAGCTATCTTAGAAACAAACAAACTAAAGTCACTTGTGTTTTCCTTTATGAGAGATAGATGAGAAAGAAGCAGAGAGTACCAACCTCAGTCTTTCGCTTGGCTCCTTGCTTGTTTCCTTCCCCTTCGATAGAAATCCACCACACTTTCCTGACTTGTCCCGCTTCAAAGAACACCTATGGAGTCAAAGCAACATGATACCATCAAAGCATAGATATCTATAACCATAAACAATATAGGATCAGATATATATTAACCATACAAATGCATATACTAAGACAAGATTTAGAGATACACAAACATATGGAGGAAAAATCAAATAGCTTTATTGATAGAAGTAGTAGAAGAGAGGATTACAACCCATTGGTCTGACCCAGCGCCATCCTCCCAACATGAAAGCCCTTCTTCACCTCATGAAAAGCTTAGATCACCCAACAATTTTACACGAGAAACCACAACACCTTACGAGATCAAAATTCAACCTCTGGATCTCTGGGATAGGGATCCATATTTGATGTTGAGGTGGTAGTCAGCTTTGGATTTTGATTGTTCCTCTCTCTATAGTTCTTGGTTCCACTTGGAGATTCATGATCTCTTACTCATCCCTGGGTGAATTTAGAGAGGCAAGTGTCAAATGGGAAGTTTCTAGAAGATTCTTTGGGTTTCCACCTAGCCAACTGCTTCTGCCATTTGTCTTCTCTCGCTCATCGCACCCCACAAAAGGGATTTTTAGTATGCATCGCACTTTTTTCATGTGGCAGGTAAGATGCATCGCACCCTTAGCACTGAGCAGTCTGTATGGTCTAGTATTGACCAGTTCTGAGTAGTTTTTCAGGGAGAACTTCTGGGAGATGATGTAATCAGTTGACCTTGCTTCTTTAGGGTATGAAACAACACTTTTAGGGACTTAGAAGCCCTTGGTTTATGGACATATGTGATTGGGGTTGCAGTGCCCAAATATGTCTATAACAGTTTCCCCCTAAAGTATGAGGTTGTAAATCCTTTTGGTGTCGGGTGAAATGCTTTATCATGAAGATCCGAGGTTTTTCAAACTGGAAGGTGACCTGTAATAAGATACAATACAATACATTATCTTCATAATATTTTCATGGTCTAGCTGAGGCGGGCATTCCCATGCTCAACTTTATAAATTCATTTTCATGTACATAAGACAGACAACTGTTTGTGTGGCAGACTGATGATTCTGGTAGAGCCATCATCCTTTGGCTTGGATGATTATCTGTGCAACAATGATGTACATTTGATGTCTTTATTTTTCCTGAATATATCGCAGCATGGATGGATGAAACTAGATTTGGGGTCTTCAAAACTCGTTCAATCTTCGCCCGAAGTACAAGTCGATCCATGTGAAAAGATGTTCTGGTGTTGAACATGGAAAGACATCGCTTGATTACAACCAATGATGTAAGCTATTACCAGGTGTGAGAGGAATCACCGATAATGATAATGACCCTCAAGGTACTGCAGTACAATTCATGTGGTGTGAATACATGAGTTGATGTCAAACACCACGCAAAATATTTCGGTCGAAGGCTATTGATGTAAACCTGTCACCGGAAGTGAGAAACTTGCCATTGAGGCATGCAAGCTTCAAAGTACTGAAAGGGTTGTTCCTAAGTCAACTTCTTGGATAATGAGCTAATGTCGACAAGAAGTGACCTGTCGTAGAAGGGCCTTAATGAATCCCACATCTACGACACGAAACGGAGCAAATGATTTTGTGGAGGTGAAAACGATCTAATGATACAAGGTTCAGGGTGGCGGTCATGAAAGAATGAAGGGTGAAGGTATTGCAGTGGATGAGATACAAGCTGGGTTGGTGAATTCTCTAAGCGACTTCTCT
>APFE031660096.1:59205-75729 GCA_000404065.3 Pinus taeda
TTTCTGACCAGTACCTCTTTATTTTTGTCAAGCTTGAGGAGGATAACATATGCTTGTTCTATAATTTTCCCTTCGGGCAAACCCGTCGCTATGTTTTAACGAGCCTAGCGACAATGAAACTCGTTCTTGTCTGCATGCACAAGTTTGTCGCTATTGGTTTTAACGAGTTTAACGACAAAGATAACTCAATCCTTTTTCAATTTTAGAGAGTCTTAAAAGGGACGGAAAGGAAACTCCAGTATTCCTTTTTCGTCATGTAATCCCTTAAGTCCGAAAAAGTGTAAAATAATATGAAAGGGATGACTTTTCGATAGTTTTAACGAGTTGAACAAGACAAACGCTCGATCTTTTTGTGTAATGATCCCTCAGGTCGAAAAAAATTAAAATCTAGAGGAGGGATCGCACTTCCGATCGCTTTAACGAGCTGGAGATGCCAATTGCTTGATAATCTTTTCATATTTTACGAGTCAGATGAAAAGAGCTCAAAGAAGACTCGTTTTTTGAGGAACGAGTGATGATTTTGGATAGCAGCTGGTTCCAGGTAAGATTTGGAACTTTTCAATCATGGAAGTGTAAAGAAGATGGCTAACAGAATCACTCATTACAGTTGTTCCTCAAAAGGGGTAAACAATCAAATGGAGGTGTATGATCAACTAAAATAGAGTGGAGGTGATGGTAAGAACACGACCAAGGCTCAAAAGATGATGATAATGCGATCACAATGGTTATTTACTGAAGGTTGGTTCATTTTTTAATGAGCTTAAACTCTGGTTGAACATATGCTCATTTCTAGGTTTATTTTTTAACGAGCTTGAACTTCGCGTAAAACTGCTCGTTATAATGGTCATTGATATTCGATTCACCGTTAACACTATATTCTTTTGAAATTTGTACTACCTGCTCAATTTCTCCATCAAACTGATTAGAAATGAAAATATATGCTTGAGAAATGAGCTAAAAAATTAATACCCTACTTGAATTACATGAAAAGTAACTTAAAAGTAGTTTTTACCCCTCATTTTACCATTTCATTTGAATTTGGGATTGTTGGAGCTCTGGAGGTGTTTTCCCCCTTGATTTTCATTAGCTGATTCTGGGAGAATTTGTGGAGGATTTTTGGCGCCATCTGGACCAAGTAGGAGCTAAACCTGAGCTCTTCAATTGCATTCTTTCCTTTCTAAATTCTGAGCATGTTTTCCTGCTTTTCTGAGCCTCTGGGGTTTGAACAATTCGTTTTGCCCCCATCGCACCTAGTACACATTGAAAGGTGCGATGCATACTAGACTGGCCATTGGCTAGTCAGTATGCATCTCGCCCAGTACACAACTAGGGTGCGATGGGCGCAAGGAGGAAAACTTTTGCACTGATTTTTTAAGGAAATTTTGCTTGTTTTTTGCCAAATCAGGATCCTAATTCTTCACTTGTTTGTTTTTCAGAGATTCATCGGAGCAAAATGGTTGTTACATGGTGTGAATGTGAGCATGACGAAGAGGACATGGTTGCCTTACATGATCCAGGTATGGTAACTACATTGCAGAACTGTGGCTTCCTCAAGTTCTTCCACATATCTAGCATGAGGCAACAAATCAACTTGTTGTAGTATTTCCTCGATGCATGGGATCCTACCAACCAAGTGTTCCAGATTAAAGGCAAATCCATCCCCTTAACTGTTGAGGACATCTACTTCTTGACTGGTTTATCGAGGCGTGGTGCCCCTCTCTCACTATCAGGTTCCGCCCGTGGGGGCAAATCCGTGAGGGATTATATTCGCCGATATTGTAGAGAAGGATCTCAGCTGAGCAGGGACGGCAAGATCAATATACGAGATGTCACCGACCGGTCCTTGAGGACTATTTTATTCACCTTTGCTAGATTGGCTGGTAGCGTGGCCCTTCACTTGGCCAACAGGTCCTATATGCAGTACGCTTTGGAATGCCTTGAACCAAAGGATTCAACTGGTGTGATGTAGTACTTCCGATGATAAAAGAACAACTTACCAAGGTGAAAAACGGAAGATCCAAGAACTTTGGCTATGGTTCTATTCTGACTGCTTTCGCCTTGGAGAAGATCCCACTGATGCAGCCACAATACATTTCACTTGGTCTGCCACCACCCACTGAGCCACGAATGTAGAGGTGGGTTGACTTTATGGCCAGACATGCTGGTCAATCGCAGGTTTCCTTCTCTGATGCCTTCTTTGAGTGGTTCAACCATCAACAGATGGTTTATGCTGAGTGTCCATATGCTAGGATGGATTTCCGGGGTGACCCAGATTTGGTGTTGCCGGCTGGCAAGCAGTGGAGTGTCATAGGTAAAAATCTTTGACCATATCTCTGTTTATTGCTTTTATAATGTTCTTGTGCTTTTTAAAAAGTTTATCAAGACTAATCAAAACTCATGTGCTCATGCAGATATCGGACCAGTGCGACTAGCAGTGCCTCTGAGAGCAGCAGCTACCGTTCCAGCAGGAGAGGCTGTAGGGAGGGATGTCCTTCGCGATCTGGATGTAGCCGAGACTCTTGCAGTGTTGCAGGATCAGATCAAGGGTCTCACCCTTGGTATTCTGGATGTGAGGACCGATGAGCTGTCTCTGAGATTACAGCGCCATACCACTGGCGTGTCGAGCCGATGGACTAGGCTCTTACACGTGATTGCACAAGCGGTGACTTGTTATCACCAACACCATTAGACTAGGGTGCTCCCTTGCATTTTGAGTTTTTGGGTCATATGGCCAATTTTGTCCTGGACACAGAACACTGTGTACAAACTATAAACAATTATATATATTTTTGATTTTCAGAGCTTTATTTTGGTTAAGTTATATGATTCTGATGCAAATATTGATGAAATGCTTTTCTTTTACAAATGTTGCAAATGTCTATCTAACACATAATTTGCTAATGAATCAGTTAATGTGTTTAAGTTTCTGAAAATGTGTTGATATTGAATAGAATCAAACCGCCTTTCCAAAATCTTGACCTTTAGGAACATACGATAGATAGCTGGATTCTGAATAGAATAGATGCCGGTAAGCTGTAGAATGACGAGTTGTGAGTCTAGCCTGACGACATGTCGGCATATGCCATGCGCGATGGCATCAGAGAGGAGCTCTATCAACGCGCTGTATTCAACGATGTTTTTCATCGATCGACCAATACATACCCCTCTAAAACTCACTAACTCACCACTTGGATCAAATATGGCCCAAGCTGTAGAAGATAGGTTCCACGTACTACGACTTGCTCCATCAACGTATCCAACAAATGATTCCAATAGGTTTGACATGTGCAACAAAATGCAAAAGTGGATTACCTAACCAAAAAGATCACTCTTAACGAAAAAAAAAAATGTAACAAAAGCATATGAAGAGGTTACTACGCTGAGTCAAGCATAGTAACGCTTAAGGTACAAACTGTTTTGGGGTTGCGACAGTGGAATCCCATCGTAATCTACTAGCTCGTAGGCTCCTTTTGCTAATACATGCTTAACAATATAGGGACCCATCCACAAAGACTGGAACTTACTTGCCCCCAATTTATCAGATTCCTGGTCGTAAAGCAAGACCACGTCACCTTCTGAGAAGACACGGGGTTTGATATTCTTGTCAAAATGTGCCTTGACTCATTTCTTATGTGCTTCATTAGCCAAGGCGGTGTCACGATGGGTTTCATCCAGTTGTATTTTTTCCAAGAAACGAGCCTCCTCTTTTGAAGTTCCAGGGAGAAGGTCGACTGCAAGCTAGAGGGACGAAATTTCGCACTAAACTGGTAAGATCGCTTCCAGGCCAAACACCAGTTGAAAGGGTGTAAACCCGGTCACATTTCTCACCGATGTTCAGTATGCCCACAAGTCTGAGTACAGGATTAGGTGCCAACTCCGTTTATGGACTCCAATCATCCTTTGCAGCATGCGCTTCAGGACTCTGTTGATCGCCTCAACTTGCCCGTTAGCTTGCGGATAATACGGAGTAGAGATATCGTGGGACAGTCCTAATTTGGTAGCCATCTCAACCATCATGTGATTGCGGAAATGTGATCCATGATTTGTGACTATAGCTTGTGGAACACCGAATCTGGAGACTACATGATTAAAAAAGAAAAGAGCAGCCATTTCGTTGTTGTTGTTTAATGCAGGCATCGTCTCAGCCCATTTCGTAAAATAGTCAACTGCGACTATGATATACCCATGCCCCTCAGTTGAGGTGGGGTTACATGTCATGAAATCTATGTCCCATTTGGCAAATGGCCCAACATCAACTACTGGCTGCAGAGGTGCGGGTGGTATTATGGTTTTGCGGTCAAAGATTTGACAAGCATGGCAACTTCTGATTGCTGTTACGTAATCTTTGAACATTGTTGGCCAGAAGTATACTGCTCGTAAAATATTTTGTGTCGTAGCATAACTAGATTGATGCCCCCCACATGCGCCTGAATGACAATCATTCAGGACTTTTTCAGCCTCCTCATGGGTGAGGCACCTTCGCAGAACTGTATCGATACCACGACGGTAAAGTGTATCACCGACGATCATGTAGTCTTTTGCTTGGTATCGAGTACGTCATTGTTCTGAGCGAGAGGTATTAGACCTATATGTTTGGGTTTGGAGATACATGATTATATCTCCATACCACAGATCGCTTGAAGATATCAGAAACAAAGATTCATCCACGATTGTTGCTTTGGATGTTGAATCGTTGGATGATGATGGGAAGTCACATAGTAACTTTGCGAAAACCAGAGCTTTCTTTGATTTGGATTTTACGAATTACAGATCAAACTCTTGCAAAATTGCTATCCATTTCGAATATTTTCTCCCAAGCAACTATCACGAGAAGATGTAAGTCATGGGGTTGTAATCTGACAAAATGGTAGTTTTTCGAAAGAGGACATAGTGTCGAAATCTCTGTACTGCAACAGATGCGAGAGCCAGCTTTTCAACATAGGAGTACTTGCTTTCTGTATCATTTAAGTTTCGACTTAAATAATAGACAGGATGTTCTATTCCATTGTCTTCTTGAACTAAAACCATTGCGTATCTTCCACAACGAGATACATGTTAAAGTCTTTTTGATAATCAGGAGCATACATTAATGATGCTTTTATTAGGGATTCCTTTAGAGCATCAAAGGAAGCTTGCGCAACCTGATCCCAGTTGAAGGGTACTTCTTTTTCAATAGACGCGTATAACCTTTAGCAAGTTCGACATAATTTGGAATGAACCTCCTTAGAAAGTTTGCTTTCCCTTGGAGTTTTTGAATCTGAAGCAAATTTGAAGGTGGAGGTAGATCAATGATTGCCTGAACCTTACATGGGTCGAGGAGAATTCCATCCTTTGAAACTACAAAGCCAAGTAAATGACCAGAACCGACACAAAGCACACACTTGTGCGGGTTGAGTCGTATCTTGTAGTGTTGGCAACGTAGAAATATTGCTCTCAAATGCTGCGGATGATCGGTCCGATTTCACGAATGAGCCGGAAGATTGTCGAGGTATGGTTGAACGATGTTATTGATGTCATGGAAGGCATAATTCATTGCCCTCTGAAAGGTTGCCCCTGCGTTCTTTAAACCAAAGGTAGCTTGTGGTACGCGAATGTGCCCCACGGACAAATAAATGTAGTCTTTGACTGGTCCTGTGGGCGGATATTTATTTGATTATACTCGGAAAATCCATCCATAAACGAAAAGATTTCACATTCGGCGCATTCATCAATTATCTGGTCGCTAAAGGGTGTAGGGTAGTTGTCGTTTGGACAAGCTTGATTTACATCCCTGTAATCGATGCACACTCTAATCGTTCCTTGCTTTTTCATCACAGGAACAATGTTTGATACCCAATCAGTTAGAGGAACCGGGTAAATGAAATCAGCATGGAGAAGTTTTTCAACTTCTGCCTTGATGGCAACGACTTTCTTCAGGTGCACCTGTCGAAGCTGTTGTCATACTGGTTTGACATCTGGATATATCTTAATCTCATGTTCAACTATGCTCGAGTTAATGCCTGGAATTTCTTCATAAGACCATGCAAAGACATCTTTGAACTCGCGAAAGAGAGCGTAATATACTTCTAGTCCTGAAGAAGAACAAGATTTGCCGACATGAATATTCTCTACAACATTTGGTTTGGTCGAGATATTTATGGCGACATTTTCTTCAATATTGGACAAATTTCACTCGAAATTCACCGTATTTACAGTATTTGATAGAACATTGATTGCTACAATATTTCTATTGGACTTGGAGGCAATACCTGGTGATGATCCATGCTAACATTGTGTTCGGAGTTCTTCTGAATAAAAGATACCATATTGCAGGTTCCCATCGTGGCCACTTCTGCCAGATTGTTTGGAGGCTGTAGGGCAAAAGTACCCATCAATGTAGCGTCTTTTAGCAGGCCTACTCCGATATTTTGAAGCAATTGAGAGCTTCCGTGGATCATCAGAATGCTTCCCGTAACTTGTGAATTGTTGGGGAGAAAGGTTTGCTGGTCGACGATTGTAATTCCTCCTTGGCAAGGAAATGAAATCTATCTGAAGTATGTTGACACAATAGCAGCCATAGCATAAATCCAAGGCCTTCCTAGTAGGATGTTGTAATTGAGGTTTCCATCGATAACTTCAACATCAATTTCTACTGTTTTGCTCCCCAGTTCAACCTGCAAGTTACTTAAAATCCTGTATGGAGTGTATGTCCATCCATCAAATGCTTTTAAAGTCGTCGACGATCGTGACAAGGGTGGTGAGCCTAAAGTTTTCCAGCAACTCATCGACATAATACATATAGATTCCCCCTCATCAATAATTGTTCAATGAACAGTTTTGTTGAGGGCTTTCACTTGAATGAGGAAAGCAAGTTGAGCTGGTAACTGAGGTTCATATCCTTTATGATTAAAGGCTACAAGATTGGAATTCGCTGGGTCAATCCCACCTATTGCTGATGATAGAGCCTGCTTTTGGGAGGGGAAATTTTGCAGTACTTCAAGTGTCGACATATCGGACAACGATTGGGCCAGGACCTCTACTATATTATAATTCTGTGCTGCTCTAGCGTGAGGATTAAACGTCAATTTGTGTACTACTCATTTTGGTGGCTTTATCGTTAGCTCAGGAATGATGGGTGGCACAACTTTGGTTGAAGTTGTTGTCGAACTACTAAGTTGATCAGTAGCCTTGTTGTTCGACAGCTATGGATTCCCGTAATGTTTATTCCTTGTCGATATCAAAGCATCATTTTGCTGTTTTGAAATGGACAACATAAGCACTTGGGATGGGGAAGCATTGTCACTAGCAACCAGATTGGTTCCTGGGTTTGGAAACGGATCAGTCAATACCGCTGAGGTTTTTGAATTCTTAAAGAATTTCTTTAGCTCAGCTTTATGTGGACAATCTTTCATCCAATGATCCTCATCGCATATAAAGCATGGATGACCAGGTTTCTTTTGCCCATAAGGGTTTGCAAAAGATTTTTCAGGAGACAACTCATGTTGTTTCTTCTTTTTCCCTTTCTTTTTTTTCTTGGTTCTTTGCCTTTGTCGGTCGACATGGCATTAACCTCTGAGGCAAGAAGTTCTTCACTTGCATTTTGGCTAGAAACCATATGGGCTTTCTTCAATGCAGCCTTTGCGGTTTTCGTGCTAGTTGTACCTATCATGCCATCGCCGGCATGAGAGTCTTTGTTTGATTTAGGAGGAGGAGGAACGGAAAACTCTGGTCTAGGAGCATCAGGGATTTTGTCGTAGAGCATGCCAGACTGAGTATAGATCAAGTCTAGATATTGCGCACGAGCAATGACTTACTCTTTAGTGACGACTCCTCCCTTTGCCACATCTTTTGTAATAGAAGGTAACAATGACTTAATAAACCATTCAGCTAGTAGTTGATTAGGAACATATGTTTTTACCATTCTACGACGATGTCGCCACGCATGACTATGATCAGATATGTGAGTGGCTGTCGTCTGCTTGAAATTGGTAAGAAGCTCCATTCCTGTTTCGTACCTTATTGGTAACTGAAAATGGGTTAAAAAGGTGGTGGCAAGGGTGATGAAGTTATCGAACGAAGCTCTAGGCAATTCGATGTACCATTTTGCTGTTGGACCAGTTAATGTTCGCTAAAAAAGGCGAAGCCTAATCGAATCATCATTGAGTGTATTGGATGAACACCACAGATGAAAGGTCATCACATGATTTGACGGATCTTCACCTAGATTTCCATTGAATTTAGGAATATCTGACGGAAGTTTATGAGGAATCGTCGAACACCAAGGGGCATAAGCAATTGGATTGTTTGTTAGCCGATTTAGATATGGTAACTCTAAAGTCGCCACGAAGGGAAATTGTTGATTTAGGTTCGGTGAAGCATACCCAGGATAAGATGGGATTGCCTAACCAGTGGGTCTTTGCATACCAACATAATGTATTTGATGTTGATAACTTTGGTAAGGTTGATGGGCATAACCATTATGATATGATTGATGTTGACTGTTTTGAATATACAGCTGCCCATTACCCGCAAAGCTTTGTTGCTCAGGTCCTCGGTAAGCTTGTTGGAATTGCGGTTGTTGATATTGCACCAACCATGGCTGTGAGACCATTTGTTGTTACCAATATTGGATGTTTGACCAAGATGAGGGGTTATAGTACCCGTTTGAGTCTGAGTCGCTCCAGTTAAGGAGCCACTAATCGGTGATTGTGGTTCTGTCGTGGAGACAAGAGGCTGTTGTATTACAACCTGAGAGACTTGAGGTTGACATACAATAGGCAACATTTGTACTTGCGACACCGTTACAATAGCCGGTGTAGTGGGGATATTTGACACTGGTAGAATTGGTTGCATTGAATATACAACTCTTGGCTATTGAGGCAGTATTGGCACCCAACCACTGGATGTAATTCCAGCATGACCCGAATTCTATTGTGAACTCTCATATGGTTGTTCTCCCAGAGGGAACAATGAAAGGGCATATTGCCCCCCATATGGTGGCAATCTAGTGTTCAAAGGAAAGATTGGCCTCTGGAGACCGACTGCCCAAATTGATGCGAAGGATCAATTTTCTGAGACTCAACATAATAAATTCTAGATATTATTCCGGACGAACAAACGGGAACAGACCATACTGTCAAAACAGTCCCTTGGTGGACTCCATCTAGCGGTTGAGAGCTAGTTGGGGCAGATGGTACACCAGTGAACATTGTTGGAGTAGTAGCAGGAGGTTCTGCTGCTGCTGTGTCAGATGACACAGTCCTAGATGTCGACGGTTGTTCAGACATATCGAGTCTATCCAAAATATTTCCTAGCGATTCTACAGGAACTTGCGATGAAGGGAGACTAACCTCTGACGAAGAAGGATATTGGGTGATCCCAGTTCCAAAATGGAATGGGGTACTGGATGTAAGATCCTCCACAATCTCTTCTATAGCAATCAATCTAGGGGGGAGAGGAAGACTGTCAGGTCCGTAAAATATTTCTGGTGCCGAAGAAGGTATAGACTCTGTAGCGATAGGTGCTGGAGGGGTAACGCCTTTCGAATCAGCTCTAGATGGAGCCGGTTCAGGAATATAAGTGTTTACTGTTACACTAGGATCAATTCTAATGTCCTCTTGTGATTGCGAAACTTCTTCTGTAGATGCAGGGATACCAGAAATAGTTGGAGTAACCAGAGTCTCTTAGGATGTTGAAACACAAGTTTCAAACAAAGAAGGAGACTTTGACCCAGTTAAACGAGTTCGCTTGGTCCGGAATGGTTTCGTTTCCGGAGTCAAAGACGGTTGACTCGTCAGTCTCCGTGAACAACGGGGTTTTGATTGACTTTCTTCCACGATTGCGGATTACTTGATCAACTCAAAATAAAATGGGGAAAATGTGATTCGAATTAAACGAATTTTAGACCCTTTGACACAACTTGCTTTTTCAATTTTTAAGGGTCGAGAAAAAGCTAAAGATGACTCTAGTCACCTTCGATTTTTAATGAGCTTGAAGTGACAAGCGCCCAGATGAACCTTTTCTTTTAAGGAGTCTAGAAAGGAACGAAAGAGACTACTCTGTAAATCTACACAGAGGGATTACCAAACCAATCGCAAAACTACATAATACTTTTTACGATACGGCAGTCAATCTTCCCGAATGCTGTGTTCAGTGCATTGCTTCCTAAGGATAAAGGATATAGCCTATTGTGGTCTCCCAATATATACTCGACAGTACGTGGGAGCACAAGTCCATACTGGCACTTGTCGTCTCAAAGAGGAGGAATCACCCAACCTACGATGAAAGTGATAGTTACTAGGCTTTACGATGGCGGAATACGTCTCTAGCCTAGACTTGTAAATGTTGTGCGTCAGGTTCCAAAGCATTTTATGTTCAATGAATTTATTTTACAGTTGATCTTTCTTAAGAAGTTTGCCTTTAAGGTTCACCACGTGATGTAGATATATAATTCCTAAATATGCATTCTAAGATGATAAACAATCGTTTACTCTTCTTTTTGCAATGAAAATCCTAGCTACTAAGGAAAGAGAAGCAAAATTCTTTCAACATAGAGCAGAGAGCACACACTAGATGCACTATCCTAAATCAAAATCAACAAGCAGTCTAAATGAAAATGCACATGCATGTATTTGTTTTCTACTTTCTTAATGTGTGATTAACAAAAAGAATGTTGAGTACAAACCTGAACTATCTTTTCTTTCAAAGCGACAATACTAACAATTTTCTTTTTGAAAGACGAAAGGAAGACAAAGACAACACTTTGCGATTTCAAATTCAAAAAATGAAAGGAAGACTAAGACAATACTTTGCGATTTCGAATTCAAAAAACGAAAGGAAGACTACTTTGCGATTCGAATTCAAAAAATGGAAGGAAGGCTAAGACGACACTTTGCGATTTCGAATTTAAAAAACGAAGGGAAGGCTAAAAGCGACACTTTCAACTTCAATTTGAAAATTGCTTTCGACACTTTGAAATACTATTAATTCAAATCAAATACAAGAGTAACAGTGTAATCGACCATCAAAAAGAGTAGGATTCTTTTCTTTGACTGCAAATGACACTTGCGACACTTCCAAATCAAAAGACGACAGTTCAATTAAGCTACTTTTTTGTAAAGGAGAACTGTAAATGGCGAAAATTACATAAAACATTCACAATTCTTTGTACAATGGAGGCTGAATAATGCAAAGGAAGGGAGTTTCAACAATGGTATACTGATCACAGACAACAAGACTCTTGAATAAAGCTGAAGAGAGTGAAGAAAAAACCAAAATCTGGAGGCAGAAATAGTCTTATCTGATCATCGCACTTGTAACACAGGGAAACAGGGATGCATCTCACCTATTGCACACGGGAGGTGCGATGCATCCAGACTGTCAAAAGGAGACAGTGCGATGGTCCAGGGACGAGACTTTCACTTGGTTTTTGGTCACAGTTTGCAGCTTAGTTCAGGGATTTAGGCTGAGCCAATGATAGTCAGTAACTACAAAGTACAGGGGCTGATCTAATGAGGTTACTTGAGCCACCACCAGGGCAATTAGGATGTTTGCAAATCAGTTATTCAGTTTATAACAAAACCCGGAGATGGACTGAAGCAACATTGATCTACTTTGCACTTCCATAGCAAATGCAGTTCGAAGGCTAGCTGGCTTAACTTTAGGCTCCGTCTGTAGTTTATAAAGCAAACAAATATAAACAAGCAAACAAGCTATTCGTTCCCTAACAGAGTCTCCATTTTGTTATCGGGAAAACTAGTGTCCATTCAAAGCTGCTAGTCCCACTAAGACGGGTAGCTATCTTAGAAACAAACAAACTAAAGTCACTTATGTTTTCCTTTATGAGAGATAGATGAGAAAGAAGTAGAGAGTACCAACCTCAATCTTTCACTTGGCTCCTTGCTTGTTTCCTTTCCCCTTCGACAAAAATCCACCACTTTTTCTTTACTTGTCCCGCTTCAAAGAACACCTGTGGAGTCAAAGCAACATGATACCATCAAAGCATAGAGATCTTTAACCATAAACAATATAGGATCAAATATATATTAACCATACAAATGCATATATCAAGACAAGATTTAGAGATACACAAACATATGGAGGAAAACTCAAATAGCTTTATTGATATAAGTAGTAGAAGAGAGGATTACAACCCATTGGTCTGACCCAGCGCCATCCTCCCAACATGAAAGCCCTTCTTCACCTCATGAAAAGCTTAGATCACCCAACAATGTTACACAGAGAAACCAACAACACTTCCTTACAAGATGCAAAATTCAAACCTCTGGATCTTTGGGATGAGGGATCCATATATAGATGTTTGCAGGTGGGTGAGTCAGCTTCTGGGATTTTGATTAGTGTCCTCTCTCTGATAGTTCTTGGTTCCACTTGGAGATTCATGATCTCTTACTCATCCCTGGCGCGAATTCAGAGAGGCAAGTGTCAAATGGGTAGTTTCTAGAAGATTCTCTGGGTTTCCACCTAGCCAACTGCTTCTGCCATTTGTCTGCTCTCGCTCATCGCACCCCACAAAAGGGCTTTTTAGTATGCATCACACTTTTTGCATGTGGCAGGTGAGATGCATCACACCCTTAGCATTGAGCAGTCTGTATGGTCCAGTTTTGACCAGTTCTGAGTAGTTTTTTCAGGGAAAACTTCTAGGAGATGATGTAATCATCTGACCTTGCTCCTTTAGGGTATGAAACAACACTTTTAGGGACTTAGAAGCCCTTGGTTTATGGACATATGTGATTGGGGTTGCAGTGCCCAAATATGTTTATAACAAGGCCTCCCCCCAAGATCTGGATTAGTGGTATCAGAGCAGGTTATGATTCGATGGGAATGAGAGTTTCATGCATATGTCAGTTTCAATTTTTTTGAGCAATATTCAACAAAGTTCAGGCACGCGCTGCGATCTCCACAAAGCACTTTCTTGTGCCAAGCACGAATAAATTTTCTTTTCTCATTTTTTTGAGGGAAAGTTTTTTGGGTAGCGAGTTTGAAGATCAGATCTGAAACATTTGGTGCAATATTTAAAAAAAAATACCATATTTGGATTCCTTGCGAAAAAATACCAAAATTAAAAAAAAATCGACCTAATCGGAGTCTGGATGAGGGAGATATCGTTGATCTAAAATCAGTTGTGTTGTAGAATTTTTATTTATTTATTTATTTTTTGACGACAACTGGTGGATGGCGACTCTCTTATAATTTTTTGAAGTTTTTGTGATTAATTTCAAAACAAGGATTATAGATCTGAGCTCCTCTTGAAAATCACCCAATTTCAAACAAAAAAATGTGTCGAATCAGAGTTCGGATGAGGGAGATATTGCTGATTTAAAATCATATATATATATATCTATCTATCCATAAAAATATATATATATAATAATAATATGTATACATATAATTTAATTTAATTTTTAATTATTTTTATTTATTTATATTTTATTTTTTATTTATTATTTATTATATTATTATTATTATATATTATTTTATATATTTATTTAACTTATTTATTATTTATTAAATGATGATGGTTAACGTCTGCTGAGGCAAAATAATGATCTATTGGACCTAAAAAGACAAATTATTTATTTTGATTTAAGATTTTATTCCTATGCTCAAAAAGCTTGGAGAGAAGCCTCCCGAGCTCAATATAATTTTGGCATTGTAGAAGGTTAGGAAGGTCAGTATTGTAACAAAGGTTGTGAAATTGGGATCTAATGTGGTTGTATGCAGGGCACTCTAAGAGGAAGTGGTTTTCATCCTCGATGCTCCTATTCTTACAAATATGGCAGATCCTTTCCATCCATGGCGTTTTAGGAACTGCCCAACGGCCTGTTTCACTATGGAGCTCATGAGAGTTCGTTCTAATCTTTGCTATATTAATTTTCTTCTTTGAGCTAGTTAAAATAGATAGATACTTTTGATCTTCAAGGGTGGGGTTGATGACCTTCTTATAATAACTTAATTTTCTTTTAGACGCTAAATCTTTCTCACACCACAATTTTTCTTTGAACTTAGAAGTAACAATATCTTTAATGTTATTTATGTTTTGCAAAGCATCATTCTCATTGATCTCCCAATAGTTTAACCAGGCCCTTGTGTCTTTGTGCCATCCTCGGTTAAGCCTTAGGTGGTTTTGGCTGGAATTTAAAGCTAGCTTAGGAAGTCTATGATTGTCTAAGTTATTGAGCTTGTGCTTGTACAACAGAAACCTGAGCATAGCTAGGCTCTCAATAGGAGAAAGACATGCTTCTATAAGGAGAATAGGATAGGGTGTATTACTAGTTAATGTTACAATAATAAAAATAAAAATATATTTTTGAATCTAATTTAATTATATAAATTTAAGCATAATAATAAAAATAAATATTTAAGATGTTAATTATATAAATAAAAAATCTAGCATTAATTTACAAATTAAAAAAACCTAAAGTAAAGATCAATTAATAATCTATTGAGGATTGATTTAATAAAAAAAAAAAAATGATAAATATATATAAATATAAGTATTTATTAAAAGATGATAAAAAATTAAAGAATAATCATGTGTCGGCCCTTATATTAGGGTTCTTTGGTTTATTTATTCCCAGGCGCTCAGCTCTTTCTCTCAAATAATAATTCATCCCTATCTTTCTGATTTGTCCTGATGATGGACCCCCTTTGGGGTTTGAAACGTCCGCAGAATGAAGTTGAAACTGTGGACAATCCAGAACATGAAGCTACAAAAAACTTCCACAGAAGCTTGAAATCCAACATCAATCAACTGCTTGTAGTCCTGAAATGGCATGGTGACCCTTTGTGCTAGTGTTTTAATCTGAAACTGCAACCATTGTTCTTTGAGGTAAAGAGCAAAGGATTTAGCTAGAATCCTACACTGGATGGCCTCCAAGGAGAGGCTGGCCATACATTCTAGTTGATTCTCCCTTTCTTGCAATTGTCCCCTTAGCCATACATTTTCCCTCTCAATTTGATCTCTCATTGTTGCTTCTCTGTCCCTTAAGCCACTTAGCTCTTTGCCCATTTCTTTGAGGTTCTCTTCCATGTGCCCAATGTCTTCCACCCCTTGATCCAGGTGGCTTCAGGGACACACACAGGACAAATAGGGCTTATGAAAGCTCAAAAATCAAGATGATCAGAATGATTTCGAACTATGGCTAGAGCATAGATCCCATTGTCCTAATTGCGATGGTGTGAACGATTCATCAAACTGAGTATGTGTGCGAAAGTTAGAAGCAATCAAAGTTCAATTGACTTTTGTTAACTGGGTAGGCTTAAGGAGGTAGTAATTTGGACAAAATCTGGCCACTGGATTCTAGCTAACCTGGGCTGGATTCTAGGCAAAGTTGTGGCCTATTTAATTTGTCTTCTTTGGTCATTTTTTGAATTTTCAAAAATGACTAATTTTGTTTTAAATGAAACAATATATATTAATATATTATATATATATAAATAATATATTATAAAAAATATATTATAAATATATATAATATATATATATATATATATATATATATATATAATATATATATACATCCTATATATAATTGGGTGGCGTGCCACAACCTTGCCACCCTCATATCCCATGTATTAATATAAAAAATATATATTAATGGAGTGAACAACCATGACCCCACCGCCCCCAGAACCGCCCAACCATCAAACAAACACAACTTGGGGTGGACGGCCATGACACCGCCACCCTGGGAACCACGCAACGGGAACACTCCATTAGTGGGGGGTGCGGGCTGTCAACCCCGCTGCCCTCCACCTCGCTCACATAAAACAAAGAGCCAGTGGATTTGGGGAAAAGTGGGCCATCGGGACCAGCAGACCCACCTCCCAAAAATGAATTATGACATTAATCATAGGTTAAACAGGGAGGGGCCGGATTTGATCCCCTGATCCCTCTTGAACAAATTTCCAAATCAACCACTGAGCCAACCGAACCACATGGTAAAGTCCACTAGAAAATTTTATATTAATCTTCATTTTGTTAGTGCACCGGGGATGGAGGAACCAGGAGCGGGCACGAAATTCGAGGCAATATTTTTTAATGTAGGTGGAACCATCACTAAGCAAAATTTCCAAGAGGGTGAAATTTTTGAAGTGTCCAAATTGGACAAATTTTATGTCAATCTTACACCTCTCAGCAACATGAACTCGATGGCACAATCAGTTTCCTGATATGAGCAGCCGATTTGCAGAGGACCCAGAGGAGGGAATCTGTAAGGAATCTAGGGGGAATCTAAAAGATTCCTTAAGCCCCAGATTCTCACTTTATCAGAATTCAGAAATTTGACAGTCGATTTTGCCACAAATATGATGGTGCATTCAAATTTTCCATTTTCTCATTTCATTTTTGGGCCACTTTTTTAAGTGGAGTGCAGTTGTCAGCATTCAACGTGCGAGCAATCATTCCATGAGATTCGACGCCGTGAGATTGATGTTGTCAACAGCTTCAGTAGCTTGACATCCCCTTTTCAGATGGCCCCAGGATGTGAGCTATATGCAGTGTGTTCATGTACTTCTTTTGCTATG
>APFE031660097.1:0-16512 GCA_000404065.3 Pinus taeda
TGAAATATTTTTTAAAATATGAAGTTCAAACATCTTACTTGCACATTTTTTTTTTACTTTTAATTACTCTACATATGAAATTAAACATATAAATCATATTCATTTTTGTTTTTTATTATATTATTCTACATATAAAATTAAACATACATATCTTTTATTTTTTCCTTTTTATTATAAGAATTTTAAATGTGTGTATTGTTTACTTTATATTAATTTTTATTATTTCATTAATAATAAATAATTTAAAATAAAAATATAATCTAGTTCATTTTATGACTATTTAAAAATTATACTCGGGTTATGTTTGTTATAATTGATGGCCTTTCCACATTTATTATTATTTAATTTTAGTTCACGATATACCAGCCTCTTAAATAGTACTATTTTAAATATTAAAATAAAATTTTACAATAGCCATCATATTAATATATATATTTAATTATAAACTAGTTGCTAAATAGTACTATTTTAAATATTAAAATAGAATTTAACAATAACAATCAATATTAACATATATATTTAATAATTATGAACCAGTTGCATAACAACATTATTGGAAATAATGTTATTTTAACTAAATCTGAACTTGGTTTAGATTTTTAAAAGAAATAATATTCGACCATTGCATTTAATATATTTCAAATCTTTCTCCCAGTTCAATGGTTTTGTCCAGAAAACCAGCCATCAATGGTAAAATCCAGATGCTGCACCAACAATATATCTCAAATCTTTTGCCATCTAATGCTAAGTGATCTTGGTATTCAATGGCAAAGATTTTATTGTGAGAAAGCCACACCAAAGATAGAGCTTATCAATTAATTATGAAAATATATATAATCAGTACAAAGAAAGACTCCCCCAAATATCAGACCTTGAGACATCTTTACCTGAAGACATCATCAAACATTATCTCTACAAATACCATGACTGTAACCCTGTCATTATTATAGAATATTTAGCAACGACAATTTTATTCTACTTATACTGAAGATAGATGGCCAATGACGAGTTCCACAGCAGGTCTTTTGGCCAGCTTCCGTGCCATCTAGACAGTCGAGAGGCAACTGGGTTTCCTCAACGTCAGAAAAGCAAAGAGTGGCACTTGTCTCGCCAACGTCGCTGAATGTGCCTCCTTCATGTCCACCTCGGACGGATCACCTACAACTTTCCAATCAAAAACGTGCAACAGTTGAACCAAGGCAAACTCAATCATCGAAGTAGCCATTAGAACTCCGGGGCATCCTCTCCTTCCTGCACCGAATGGAAGCATTCTGAAGTCTGATGGACTTCGTGTTAAATCTACAGACTCTTCCTGCATAAATCTCTCAGGCTTGAATTCTGAAGAATCTGTTCCCCACACATTGGGATCCCTCCCAATTGCCCATAAGTTGAACAGTAGCATTGATTTCTTAGGTATAT
This sequence comes from Pinus taeda, assembly GCA_000404065.3. Taxonomy (NCBI): domain Eukaryota; kingdom Viridiplantae; phylum Streptophyta; class Pinopsida; order Pinales; family Pinaceae; genus Pinus; species Pinus taeda. The sequence continues at coordinate 1,420 of APFE031660097.1, forward strand.
GGTATCCTCCTACTGTCACTGCCTCCACAGACGCATGGGGAAACCCTAGCGGTGCCCCTGGGTATAATCGTAGGGTCTCTTTCACCACGCAGTGGAGGTATTTCATGCTTGCCAGATCCTTCTCCTTTACTTTCCAGTGTTGGCCAACGACCGATTCGATTTCTTCTTTCAATGTCTTCATTACATGGGGATGTCTGAGCAGCTCACTCATTGCCCACTCTAACGTATTTGATGTATTCCCTACTGCTCCGATGTACAGCACCTTTTACAGATACAATGATTAATTTCTTTTGTTATAATATCCAAATCTTAGATTGGCAAACCTTTAAAAATCAGAACTAACAGCATAGCAATTTTCTAAAGAAATGAATGGTGACTTGACAAAGAAAGAATATATAATTTTTTTTAGGAGGCGGAGCTGCGAGGCTGGGTTGAACAAATAGTTTAATACCCAAAAATGAGTCCGAGCCTCAACCTCTCTCTTGATATTGAAACTTGACTTTTTTTTTATTTATGAAATTTAAATTTAAACCTAGGGAACCCTACACAAATTAATTAGTCTTAGTCTATACAAATTAATTAGTCTATACTACCTAGTATATAGGTAAAAACAAAATATTTTATCTAATTAGCAATGACAGACAAAGGCCAGAGACAAACCAGTAACATTGCCTTGATTTTTTCTCGTGTAATTTTGTTCTCCGCCTTACCGATCTCAGCTGCCATATCGAGGAGCACATCAACGAAGTCTTTAACAGGCTCAGCCTCAGCCTCATCCTGGCCATTCCTGACGGCTTCCACTCGATGATCAACATGGTCGTCTAGTATTTTCTCTAGCAATGCATCGAATGTTTTACTGGCCTTTTTCATGCGCCGCTTGATACCTTGCAAATCAAGCCAATCCAAATAAGGAATGAAGTCTCCAACGTTGAAAACTACATCTGCCACCTCTGCTGTCAGATCCTTGAATCCTTGACCGCTGGCACTCAAATCGTCATCCGAAAATTTCCTTCTGGTCAGCATTCTCCAAACTATATTGGAGGTTAGGTTAGAGATGGCCTTGCTCAAATTTACTGCAATTCTTCCGCTCTCGCTCTCCTCCCAAATGGAACGGATCGTGAAAGACATCTCTTCCTCTCGCACATGCTTGAATGACTCAATTCTTTTGGCATTGAGCAGTTCAGACACACATATTTTTCTCATTTGCCTCCAGTGATCTCCATACTCGGCGAAGGTCACATCCTGAGAATTGTAAAATATGAATTTCCCAACGGTTGTTCGAGGTCGGCTGGAGCATACTAAACCATGAGCGTTGAGAAACTGCTTGGCCACCTCAGAAGAAGAAACAACTATGGTAGGGACAGAGCCTAAGCGCAGAAACAAAATGGGACCATATTTGTCAGCGAGGCCTTTAAGCGCATGTCGAGCAGGCGTTGTCAATTGGAGGAGATTTCCAACGATTGGCCATGGATAGGGTCCGGGAGGCAATCTGTTATTCCTTCTCTTCTTGTACTGCAATACACAGAAGAAGAACAAGAGAGTAGCCAATCCAAAAGCTGCTGCGGGCAGAGTAGGGATGAAGCTCTGAAAATCCATAGTGTACTGTCCACCACTTGTAACTGGCAAAGAAACATTATCTTATTTAAGGCCCTTCTCATGGGTGTCAAACCAGTGTAATTTGTGTGGTAAGGATGGTTTGTTGGGGGACTTCCCAATATGCATGAATACAATGAACATAACTTGCTCCAATAGAAACATTATCTTATTTAAGGCCCTTCTCATGGGTGTCAAACCAGTGTAATTTGTGTGGTAGGGATGGTTTGTTGGGGGACTTCCCAATATGCATGAATACAATGAACATAACTTGTTCCAATAATTGAGTGTTGGAGCTACTACTTGCTCCTAAAAAGTACTCACTTATCTTTCTTATGACTTATGGGAGAAGTCAAGGCTAAAAGTCTTTTACATGAGAAATTAGTATTTCTGTGTGTAACCTAATCATCTATTTTGACTCCTCAGAGTAGCAGGTAGTTGTTAAGCCAGTTTAATTTGGCAGGGAAGATATGTTTTATGGAACATTCATACTATGACATGTTTGTCTGGGACTATATGTTTTATGGAACATTCATGCTATGACATGTTTGTCTGTGTGTTTGTAACTAGATAATTTGTTTTGACTTTTTCTAATAGCAAGTGTTGTATGTATGTGTATAACAAGATTATCTATCTTGACTAGTCAGAATAAGTAGATATTATCAGTAGAGATAACTAATACCATGACTGTAACAAGATTATCTGACTCTCAGAATAACAAGTAAATATTGTTTGTTGAAACAACTAATACCAGACCAGACCAGATTACTATAGTGAACCCTCTTTAAAACTAAAATTAAAAATAAAAGCGTTAAATTGTTGGTAACTCTTACCTGCAGCAAGAGAGAACGATTGTCCGTGCGAGTTGCATCTGTCATCCCAACTAGCTGACAACTTTTTCAAACTTAGACAGAAAAGACGCGTAGTGTACGAAAGAAAAAGTCAAAAATAACATAAAATAGCATACACGCAAAGTCGCAAATGACCTTTTTCTTCCATTTCTAGACGTTTGTCGAGAGAAGGGGAACAAAACAATTGAAAGCATCAAATGCGCGTCATATTGTGAGCCCTCGCACCCATGATGCCATCGCAAGCGGGGGACAAGGTCCAGATCAGACGGCATGGGCGCGGCCTTAGTGATCGATTGAGACTTTGTTTCACGTGCACAATCCAAATTTGTGGTTCCTACCGATGTGGACGAACAGTGCTATAACTCCCGGGGTTTCATAGGATTACAAAGTGTTCACTGAGGCGAGCCGTATTTGTGGTTCCTACCGATGTGGACGAACAGTGATATAACTCCCGGGGTTTCATAGGATTACAAAGTGTTTACTGTGGCGAGCCATATTTTCCATGCTATTGAGTTATAAATGAAAGGTGGGTGTATATTCCTACTTTTCGATTTCAGCTTTAGTAAAATCGAATGGTGGGCATATACAACCACCGTTCATTTATGGCCCTATAACATGGGTTTCACAGTGTACTAGTGGAAAATAATGTTATTTCACTTGCTTCATAATACAATGCTTGTTAAATATGTTCTATATATAGTTACTTATGGGAATATGACAATATTTATTTCATAGAAACAAGTACCAAGTACGTTTATGGTCACATATATCTTTTCGTCAAATAAATATATATTTTAGTTAAATAAATAAACTACAAAATTCTAATAAACAAGACAATTTAACAAGAGTTTACAATTTTTAACAAATTTTGCTTTTTAGTTTTTAAATTTACATTAAAATGATGGAATCTCTAAAATCTACCTGGTCTAAGCTTCTGGCTGGACTCCTTTTCTTTACCATGAAAACATACCAAATTTTGATTTTGTTGGCATATCACTAAATTTACCACATATGTCTAGAAATCACCAATTTCATGAGACCATAAATCACCAAAATTCATTCCAGACCGAACTCGTGTAATCTACCTTCACTACAGACCCACCTGAGTCGCCATTTACAACTCTCTTCACATCCTAGATCAAACAACTGTGTTGTGTTGTCCATTGCTTACTTTCCTTCTGTTGAAGTCCCTCCGGTTATATATATGCAATGAGGGTTGCGAAGTGAATTGTCACGTCATTTCATCGCATGCCCCTTCAGTTGCTTACATGTTGGTTCATTTCTGACCTACAATACATTTCAACATGTTCGCTTGTGACACGCATGTCAACCCACGCCTCTCCCCAACCGAACTTTGCTTATCGAATGTTGTGCATTAGTTCCACTCAACCGCTCCACATGGTGACTCGCCCAAACTGTTCATGACCCAATGCTTATCTCGTCGCACATTGTGTGCATTCATTATGCACACTCGTTATACATGTTGGCCCACTCGAACTGTGCGCGAGTCCAACCAAAAACCCCAGTTGTGTCATCCACGCCCTAAACTGACATGGCCCAACATGTGCACATTCTTGTCCCAACTAAACGAGGTGTCACACCACTTTGGTTTTTGTTTACTAAGGAGCTTGTCGAGTGCCCTTGGCACTTGGTTGAGATGGGGGCATGCCTTGGCACCCTAGGTCCTTACATCCTCCCCTACCATGAGTCATTTCCATCATTGGAAACCTTAGGATCACCAACTAATGTTTCCTCTCCAAAGTAACTCACATGTCTCCCATATGTTTTCCTCTTCAATGCATCCTTCCATATGACAAAATACTCTTTCTTCCTATTATTGCCAACGCCCGAAGTCTGACATCCCATTATCTCCTTAAACTTCAACTCTGAGTGATCGAGAATCAAGGTTGGAGCACGTGGTGGCTCCACTCTGCTCAAATCATTGGTATCCACCTTTCCCTTCTCCAACTGATTGATATCAAAGACGAGATGACCAATTCTCAAATGGAATAATAGCTCCAATTTATAGGTGACATCACCAATCCTCTCTACAACTTGAAATGGTCCCTCAAACCTCTTCATCATTGATATAAACATCCTAGTAGGTGGTGGGAACTTCTCTTTGGTCATCTTGACAAAGGCCATATCGTCTACATCGAACTTTACATCTCTCATGTTCTCATCTTCTCACTTATTCATTTTATTTGTTGCCTCTTTCAAGTTCACTCGAGCGATCTCCAACATATCTTACCATCGGTTTATGAATTTCAAAGTTGTGGAACTCCTCTCATAGTAGCCCTCTATGACCATGTGCGAGGTAATAGACATCTACCAATTAACCAACTCAAATGGATTGTATCTTGTAGAAGCACTCTTCTGCATGTTACAACTAAATTGAGTTGCATCCAACAAATATGGCCAGTTCTCCTGATCGGTTCTCACATAATGTCTCAAGTATTCCTTTAACAAAGAGTTGATATGTGTTGTTTGTCCATCTATCTACAAAAGAAAATTGGAATTTTGTAACAACTATGTCCCTGCAAACTGGAATGACGAGGTCCAAAACTTCTTTATAAACCTTGTATCTTTGTCTCATACAATACTCAATGGAAGATACCAATACTTCACCACGTTTAAAAATAACTTCTATGTTTCCTCTTCAACTTTACATGGTACCTTCATTGGCATGAAGATGTCATACTTAGAGAATTGATCAACAACAACTAACACCTCATTATACCATTTTACCATAAAAAATTGTGAAAAGAATTCCATTGAGAAAATCTTGCATGGTATGTCTAGAATCGGTAAAGGCCACACCAATCCTACTTGTACCCTCATATTATACTTATCCTAGTCATAAATGATGTAAGTCTAGATAGACTCCTCCACATCTTGTTGCATGTTTACCCAAAAGTATCCTCTCTCCAATAATGGAAATTTCATATATCTTGTGTGGAAAACCCAACACAATTCATGACAATCTTCAAGATTTCCCTCCTGAGTCCCCATTCCATAAGAACATGGATGCATGAACCATAAAACAAGAGATTGTCTCATACCGAGAATTTCCTCGTCTTACCTTCCTTCACCTACTTCATAATGTTCTTTGTTGTAGTATCATTCTACAACCCTTAACAAATCCTTCTTTGCAACTCCTCAAGAAATTGAATCCAAGTCTCTCCTAGTGTAGGCAAGTCTTCCTCCTCCTCGAGAACTTACAACTATGCCTTTCTTCTCAAGGCACCTATAACCACATTGAGTTTCCATGGCCTATACTCAATGGTCATGTCAAACTCAGCTAAGAAGTCCTACCATCAAGCCTACTTTGGTGAAAACTTCGATTGTGTTGCAAAGTAACTCATTACAATATTGCATATCTTTACTACAAACAATTTTCCCAATAGATAGTGCCTCCATGCTTGTACACAATGCACTACTACAATCATCTCCTTCTCATGCATGGGATATCTCCTCTTCAAATCATGTAACTTCCTTCTCTCAAAAGCTAAGAGCACCATCTTGCATAAAAAATACTCGAATGGAGAAATCAGATGCATATGTCTGCACTTCAAATGGTAACTCATAGCCTGGAAGTTTTAACATAGGAGTTGTCAAATCTTATGCTCAAGTTCATTAAATTCAAGTTTGTTATTCTCATTCCATTCCCATTCTCTAACCTTATTCAACAAATTTGTCAAGGGTGAGATTATTTTGGAATAAACATCTACAAATTTTAGTCATAATTAGTCATTCTAGTGAATACCCTCACATCATGCACATTGTGATGCTCCTCGTAATCTACTATTGCCTTAATATTCTTAGGATCCATGTGAATACATCCCTATCCAGCCTAATGGCCCAAAAATAGTATCTCACTTTGAGCGAACATACACTTTGACTTCTTCATGTTCATCTGATGTTGCCTTAGTGCCTCAAAGACTTATGCCAAGTGTCTCTTATGCACATCCATGTTAAGTGACATCCATGTTATCACTTAACACTGTGGTATCATCAAAATATACCACCATAGATTTGTCCAAGAATGGATGAAGGATCTCATTCATCAAGGTTTAAAAGATAGTAGGGGCATTACATAGACCAAAAATCATAATTACGAATTCATAACTTCATATCTTGTCGCCATAGTCCTCTTTGCATCATTTCCCTTTGTTATTCAAACCTGATAATATCCCTATCTCAAATCAAGCTTTACAAACACTTTGACCTTGGCCAACTTGTTGAAGCAATATGTTGAAAGTGGAAATATATACCTTCTCTTTAACATATGCTTGTTCAATCCTGATAGTCAAGACACATCCTTAACTCATCAGTATCCTTCTTCTCAAAACGTACTAGAGCACCATAAGGAAAGTGAGAATGATGAATAACAACTGCATCAATCAATTCTATCAACTAATGCCTCAACTCATCCAACTCACGACCTGACAACTTCTAAGAATCTTGTGATAGTGGTGGAGCACCTTGCTCAAGCTCAATGTGATGATCAATTGGTCATCTATGTGGGAGTACTTTCTACAACTCATCTAACATCTTATCTACATATGTCCTCAAAGACTCAGAAAGCTATGGTGGAATAGGTGTCACCATACCATAATCTCATACTTCCTCGATTACTATGGCATACAACTCAACATCTTATCTACATGTTTCTCTTTTCATACATATTGCAAAGATAATCTACACACCTCCCTTCTTCTTTCATGTAGTTGTGCACACAACCCATGTCTCACCATCACCTAAGATAATAAATTGATCCATCCATGGTATTGGGATCACCCTATTCCCTCTCTGAAAATAATGTCCCAATATCACCTTAAAGTCATCCATGGGCGTAATCGTGAAGTGCATCAATCATTCCATCCATTAATCTGAACCAACAAACATGTTACCGATCCACTAACTACTCTAGCCTTGGAATTCCCTACCTTCACCATGCTTCTGCTTGTAGCTACGTGTAATCTATAATGCTCCTTCCCACCCCCTTAGACTTCCCCAACTCAGGAGGTAGTTCTACCTTCAATTGACCTGACCTCCATGGCTTCATTATGAAGATGGGATTTACAAAATTTCTCCTTTTCCAAAGTTAGCATAATTAACTTTGGATAACATCATCACGGTTAACTTATCAATAATTTTCCAGTGATATGAACTTGTAGTTGCTACAACGCCCTCCAAAAATTTTCCTACATTCAAATTCTGGAGCCTCCTAATGTTTGTGTGATTTGTCATTTCAAGTCATTTAAGTTGTTCCATGCTTGTTGTGTGAGTTATTCTAAGTGTTCAAGTTCCTTACTAAAGAAACCCGAAGTGTCATCTTTTGTTAGAGGCAACTCTGACACACCTTCTAGAGGAAGCTCCAACGCACTCTCATGCATTAGTTGATCCTATATATCACAAGAACATGGAATGGACACACTTCCATGACCTATCACACTTTCTGTTTGAAGTCAACATTGTTGTTGTAAAGAATTATGCCCTAACTATCACACTTGGAGGCTAGCGTTGTTTTGTTGTCATTTCAGTTATACATGTTGCTTTTTTGGTATTGTGCATATACTTGTCATGAGATTCATTGTGTACATGTCTATGATCATGTTTAGGACCTGTTTGTATGCTCTTACTCTCTCTCGTCTGTCCCATTGATCTTACACTTTGTCAATTTCGGAGTTTTTCCTTGTCCTCACATCATGCGTAAGTTATGAACACATTCAACTTTCATCTAAGTGATGAGAGAAATGTGCACTTCCAATCCTCAATTGTGATATTCTTGTCTCCTAAGCTTGTGCCATGTGCCCATCCTAAGGAAAACTCCCTTCAAAAGCGCTTTGTGCATCTCTAGATCATTGTCACCCAATCTCTTGCTGCTTAAACTTACCCTCTGCACTAAGCCTTGATCAACCATACCTTGTGGAGAGCATTGCACAATCCCAGTGGATAATAAGGTCACCACTTGGCCCTTATAGTTTCAACCTACTCTCAGCCTGGAGTCTCCTTCTCAATTATAGTGCATGGTGCATCCTCAATCCATCTACCTCCACCTCTTTGTCCTAGCACACTCTCCCATCTCATTCAACATCTTGAATGAGAAAACAAGATAGAATAGGTGCTTTTGGGACTAATATTGTCTTGCCATGATTGGATTTCATTTGTAGATACTATCATATTAATATGGAATATGATGTTCAAAGAGGTCATCAAGGAGATACTCCAGGAAAACACTTGTGGATATGAGATACAAAGAGACCATCCTGAAGGTGATAAAGGAATTCTAAACTATGATAGGTTGATGGCAACCCAGGATGACTTTTAATGCTCTAATATTATATCCATACCCTTTGTAGGGTGAAGATGAAGTACATTCCAAATCTATCATGAGGAGTTGAAGTCATAGCAACAAATAAAAGAACTTGGCATCAAAACATCATAATGAAGTCTCATATCAAGTCACAAAATTTTAGCTTCTCAAAATATGAACACAAGAGTGTTATTTTGTTCCATGTATTATCACCACAATTTTGGTGGAATGTAATTTTGTAATTTTCAAAATTAGAAAATGTAAAATGTGTGGAAGCCCAAGGGTCACACATGGAATGTGAAGAGTCACCAGGAAATCCAAGAGTCATATGGGAGCTCAAGAGTCATGAGAGAGGTCAAGAGTCACATGGAAGGTGAAAGGTCACCTCATTTGTAATAAACAAGCCCTCATAACTCAAGAAATAGAATTTTCACCTTGGCTTTTCAAGCTAGGCATAGGAGAGAAGATATTTATTTTGAGGAGAAAGTGGTGTCTTCATGTTCCACTATTGGGGCTACTGATGCATCATTGTAATTATGTATATTGGAACTTTCACTTAATATTTTGAAGCTCTCAAAGCTGGGCGTACTTTCATGCATGTATCGTCAATGTTGTAAGATTATTCTTTCATGTTTGCGTTGTATGTGTGTGTTCATATGTACTAAAGAAACTGAACTATTTTATTGGCTTTGGTATACATCTTAATTGAATTTTGCATCCCTACTTTCTTTCATGATCGTTGTTATTTTTTAAACTATTTTGCAGATAGATTAACGATTCTTTCTATGTATATGTGTGTCTTTATTAAGATAGTACTATTATTTTTCTTCTAAAGGCTCACTCTATCTTTTTTCATGCATGAAAGTAATTTATACACATTTCTATTATGTGTTTCACAAATCTAACTTACTTTCTTATCTCAAAATGTTTGTGCATGTTTTCTTATGTTTATTTATTTTAGCCAAGGAAAATCTCTAGGATCATTATAATGGTAGTGAGGCCAATTTCCTAGATGGGGCTCCTATACCAAATGGTGTTATTAGGCCCTACTTTTGTACCCCTTTTCACTTCTTATCCCACCGTTTTTACTATCATTTATCCTACTTTACCCCTTTTTGACACCCTAAAACCATTCCACACTAGCCAAACCGTGTTACTTTCTAGTGAAGGTAAGATTTATTAATAAGTACTATTTTTGTATGTATTTATTTGGTTTAGGTAGATGTTAAATATATTTATATCTCTTGACTCAACTTGACTGATTTATAGGACTCTTAAATATAGGGCAGACACTTGAGTACGTGGATAGGTCATCAAATGTCTAACACCTAGTCCAACAACACATCAAGTGACCATTTCTAGAGCAACCATTCTGTACTCAGTTTTGTACTTAAATCAGTACTCTGTTTTAGGTTTAGCATCGGACAACCAGTCAACCATCGATATTCCAAATTATTATTTCTTGTTCTCGAGCATGGAATTAGTTTCTTTAATCCAAAGATAGTGTCACAATTTGGACAATTCGATTTCGATCTAGGTGAAAGGATCTTGAAGATTTCACTTCGCTTAATTTAGTTTAGATCCCAGATATTTGTACTCTCCTTAGTTAATCTGTTGTAACAATTTGGTAGGCCTGAATTCTTTAAAAGCCGGATGTTTTGTATGTGGATTTACACACACAGATATATGCATAGGATGAACTGGTGAGTGTGGAACAATACTATTTGACCCTATTCTATTAAGATCGAACTCTTATACTTATGTTTTACTAAAGATTTTAATATAATTATCTCGACTTCTATTCATATCTGAGCATTTCTATCTCTTTGATCTGTGATTATTAGATTAGGTTAGGCTTGTTCCATATTGTTGCAAGGGCCCACCACAAACCTTGATCGAGTCTTGTAACAATTTCATTGCATAGGAAGTGTGTTTCGAATTTATTAGGTAGAACTACACTTAAATTTTCATTTGCTTTCGTTAATGATTTCCATAATTTCTGCACTTAAATTTGTACTTCATTTTGCTTTAATGTTTCTATAGATCTGAGTTGAAGATAATGAGTCTAATTTTATTGGGTATTTGCAAGCCTATGGAGCATTGTTATAACCATACTTTGTATACGTTAATCTATTGCTTAGTCTTCCAATTTCGTGATTGTTGGAAAAGAAGGTTTCAATTTAAGATAAATTTCTGAAGAAATGAATTCTTATGTTTTAAATTGAATCTCATGTCTTGAATGGACATATTTCATTGTGTGGGAATCTATATATCATTGGAACGAGACTCTTGTAGCTTATGCTCTATTTGAATACCCAAAATTGATTAGAAACTGAGTGTTATTCTTAGTCTAGATCGTGTGTTGATACTTGGATAATTGTATATCATTTATAGTTTAGTTATTCGATTTCCTGTGTGATGATTGCTTGAGTTGTAGTGTAATAATCATTTCAATGGATAGCTAATTATTTTCTTGATTTCGTAGTAAGATTTGATTAAATTTATTCATGTTCATCATTAGATAAATTGAAGTTGTGTGTGTGTGTGTTGTTTAATTACTCAGATTGGTTCTAAGTTAGAAAATCGTAAGTTATATGTTTTAGATGCTTAGTTTGTTTTGAATTAAATGGTACATAGGGAATGGTTTGAGTTATTATTTAGTTTTCTTTTGATTTGTAGTACCCTGGGGATTAGCTTTGTTTAATGATTTTGAATAGAGTTAATGAGAGTATAGTTAGAGGTAATTGTCAACCTTATTTTTGAATGAGTTTTTGAAGTTAGAACAAAATAGTAATTCAAGTTTTAGGCGTGAAATAGATTTTATTAATAGTGATTCAAGTTACATAGTGAAATAGGTTTCTTCACTTCAGCAATTCATGGTGTGATTTTCATAAAGTGAGTGTGAGTATTCTATACTTAATTTCACACTAAATCTGCATAGGATAAGTTTGAAACTAAACCGGAATGCATTGCAACTCTAAAATTATGAATCTCAGTTGACAATTTAAATTTAAGGAATTCAACGACATATTAAAAACCCTAACATATTTGGTGTCATTGTTGGGGACTTGCAAATGGTCCACGTAAATATTTATTCAAGAATTTATGTGGGATAACGATATTGTAGGGCAATCAGAGGGTGGAGTGTATGGTAAGACATGAGTAAAGAGCCATGCATCCACTATGGTGGGGTTTCTCCAAAGTCTGGTTGTCTTCAGTAAATATTTGTAGTGTTTTCTTTTTCTTATCCACAAAAGTAAAGGTAGGCCTAGAGATAGTAAGGGTAGATTTATTCATGGTACAAAATAATTTTCAGAATTATTTGGTCCCACAAAAACACCCCTAACTGATCCTGCTAATTGTTATGTAGGTATCAGAGAGGAGGGAGAAATATCTACCATAAAGGTGGTCTCAGTAAAAGAAGTATCACATCAAGATGAGGCAACATAACCACAAAGCACACCACAACAAGAACAAATTATCTTAGGATTTGCTGTGAGCCCAGAATTGATGGTAGTTTCACAAGTAGAATCAATAGTAAGAGGATCTCGAAGGGATTTGGGACCTGGCTATATTAGGACCAATCCAGTTGAATCTTCTTCTAGCTGAAATACTCTACTTGGGCTTACTTCTGAACTTGTAACACATTTGGTTAATAGGGGAAGTGGTGAGGATAACAAACATGGTGATTGAAACAACGGAAAAAAATAATGGTGGGGCTAATAGTGGGGATAATGGCAGAATCTACACTTTACTTAATGGGAATAATGACCAAAGAGATGGGCCAAGAGGGGGACCTGAGGAAACTGAAGAGGATTCAGAGACTACCTTCGGATTTCCAATACTAGACATCACGAGAGATATTACTATGAATAATATACCTTTGGCATCTCTTCCACTTTTCCATGGTACATCCTTTGAAAACCATGACTCTTTCCTGTTTGAATTTGATATTATTTACAAAAGTTGTAATTAATATTATGATGCACATAAACTTAAGTTATTTCCAGCTATCTTGAAAGATTCATCCCTGAGATGGTTTATGAGTCTGGGAGAACAAATCATTTACTCCTCGGATGATATGAAGTCTATTTTTCTTATAAAATATCAGTATTATTGTAAAAGAAAAGTTCTTAATGATATTTTTAGGATGGAATAGATGGAATATGAGAGTTTGGAGGAATACCCTGAAAGATTCCTTTATAACTATCACAAATCTCTAATGGGTAATTTGGATGAGAGAACCTTTAGGATTGTCATTTTAAAAGGGTTAAGGGAAGAATGCATTGAAACACTAACTATTTTAAGTTCTAATGATATCTATAAGAAGCCCTTTGCTGAAATAGTTGATTTATGCCAAACCTATTCTAGAAGTCAATCTAAGGTAGGCAAAAGAATCTAGGACAACTCAATGGATTACATATCTAGGAATTCTAGACCAGTAAAAGGTGGTGTCACTCGAACTGAGCTGGGGAACCTCTTTCAAAAATTTAAAACAGACATCCTAAACACCATTACTGATCAATTGGATAATTTGAAAATTCAAAGAAAACAAGAGGAAGAAAAGGCTACTTTGGCTATTTTATGTCCTAAGTGCAGAAGGAAGCACACCGAGAAAGAATTCCCATTAACATGGTAGAAGTTTGCGGGATCTGTACACATGAGCACCCCACTGACCAATGCCCCTCCCTTCCTGGATTAGAAGGCATTTACAAAAGGAGGGGGGGAGACTAGTGAGTTTCCTCAATCAACTAGGAAACCATCATGGAGGGGGCTAAACAATAATACTTATCAACATCCTAATATGCAAGGTTTTCCTCAAAACCAACCATGGAATCCTCAGCTACTTTATCCTCCATGGCCTAAACAAGCACCTCAAAATTCACCTTGGAACCAAGGATGGAGAGATAATTTATATGGGAACATTTTTCAGCCTCAAAACCAAGCACCTCCATATCCTCAACATTAATGCCCACCCTGCATGCCTTATAAACAACCCTTACCCTTACCTCAAAGCACTAATTCATCTTCACAACAAGTGCAACAATATTTCAACCCTCCTCGCCCAACACAACTACCTGCACAACTAATTACTAATCCAAATAATAGACCTCCTCAACCTATACAAAATATGGAGCTGTAGCCTTTTCCCACTTATTTTATCACTACTTTTCAGTTAAACGAAATTCAATTAAGGTATGGGAAAATGGTTAATAAAAATAAATCAGCAGTAGTCATTCAAGAGGAGGATCCTCATATAGAACTTGAGGATGAAACCATTAAACAAATAGAAAATGAAAAAATAGTGAATTTAAAGAACCACAAGAGCTCTTAGAACCAAGAGAACCTCCTTATCTAGAGAGATTTCTCATAAAGAAAATTGAAACTCCCATAGAATATGACTTGGAATCTGAATGGAGAAATGTCTACATAAAAGTTCCTTTGCTGCAAGCTATTAGACACATTCCTATTTATACCAATATTATTAGGGATATTTGCATCAAAAATCTAGGAAGAAAGAAAAATAAATATCAAAATATTAAAGTAATAAGTCAAATTTAGAAAGGATATCTGGATTACCACCAAAATATGATGATCCAAGGAACCCTGTAGTAACCATAGAAATCAATGGGATTTTTCTGCCTAATACTCTAGTAGACTTAGGGGCAGCCATCAATGAAATGGTTGTTGACACTATGACAATATGAAAATTAAAATAAGTAAGGCCTACACCCATTGTGTTGGAGTTGGCAGATGAGTCCATTGTTAAACCTGTGGGGGTCCTAGAAGACATAGTGTGTTGTAGCTCTGATACCACTTGTTGTAGATCTAACCCAGATTCATATAGCTTCGATACCACTTGTTGTAGATCTAACCCAGAAATATATGATAACAGAAATAACCCAATAAATAACAAGATCAAAATAGATAGAAATGTTTCTTTGTTGATATCAAACACTTAAGGTAGGGCAACACCATACATTCACTCCTTAAGGAAGGAGAATACTCCACAAGCCATATGCTTGTTCATACAAGAATACTTCTCTTCATATCCTCCATGTGGAGTCTCTAGCCTCTATATAGGCCTCATACATACAATTTCCACTTTTGTGCCCAAGAAAGTGCTCTGATACCACTTGTTGTAGCTGTGATACCATTTGTTATAGCTCTAGCCCAGAAATATATGAGAATACAAATAAACCCAAGAATAACAAGATCTGAAGATAGAAAATGCTTCACTTTATTGATATCAAACCCTTAAGGTAGGGCAACAACATACATTCACTCCTTAAGGAAGGAGAATACTCCACAAGCCATATGCTTGTTCAT
>APFE031660097.1:18736-42375 GCA_000404065.3 Pinus taeda
TTTTTTTTTTTTTTTAAATCGGATATTTTTTCACAAAGAATACAGATCTGCAATCACATTTTGCACATCTTGAACCAAAATGTACAGATCTGATCTGAAAACTCGCCGCCCTTGAAATCCTACAAAAAGTAAAAAAAAAATTCCACTTTTATGCCTAAGAAAGTGCTCTGATACCGCTTGTTGTAGCTCTGATACCACTTGTTATAACTCTAACCCAGAAATATATGAGAATACAAATAAACCCAAGAATAACAAGATCTAAAGATAGAAAATGCTTCACTTTATTGATATCAAACCCTTAAGGTAGGGCAACACCATACATTCACTCCTTAAGGAAGGAGAAAACTCCACAAGCCATATGCTTGTTCATACAAGAATACTTCTCTTCATATCCTCCATGTGGAGTCTCTAGCCTCTATATAGGCCTCATACAGACAATACCATGCATCATTACCGATGGGTTCCTCATACCATCAACTAACATGGGCCCCTTACATTATTATTAACTATTGTGTTCCCTTATATGACATGGGTTACCACCTTATTTATTACTTATGGCCCATCCCATTATTACATTATTACCTTGGGTACCTCCCTCGGTACCCCATATTACCCCCCCTAGGTATATAACATAGTGGTAAAATTATCTTGCTCGGAATACGCGATTGATTTCATAGTAATTTCTCGAAAAAATACTAAACCCAGACGTCCAATAGTTTTAGGGAAGCCTTGGTTAGCCACTATTGATGTTGTTATTAGGTGCGGAAATGGGGAAATGACTATTTCTAATGGGTCACAAATTCAAAAATTAACTATTTTTTAACCTGTCCAATTAGCTGTTGAAGTACCTCTTTGGTTGGAAAATCCCTTTGGGGAAGAAGACTATATGTTTCCCTCATTGACTTTAGAACAATCAAGGGGGCTTCAAGAGTAGTCTGAAGGACATGTTTTGCAACAATTCTTATATGATAGCAATTGCAGATTATCTTGTTTATTTTAGTGGCTATCATCATGTTTTTAGTAGTGAATTTTAGGAAACTTATCACCCCCATGTGTTTTCATCGTTTTCTATGGCATCCTTGGAAGAAATCAATGAAGTAAATGCCCAACCAGTTGAAATCAGTGGTAGAAAAACACTATACATTGGTACATAATTAATTACACAACATAGACAATAAGTAATAAACATGATTCAGAAACAAGCCACAGCATTTTCTTGGGATTATTTAGATATGAAGGGATCCATCCTAATACTTGTACATACCACATCTACAAAATTGAATAAATCAAGCCTGTTAGGAATCCATAAAGACGAATGAATCCAACTCTCAAAGAAATTGTCAAGGATGAATTGCAAAAACTTTTAAGCGCAAATTTTATATACCCCATCTCTGATAGTAAGTGGATATCTCCCTTGGTCATAGTTCCCAAGAAAAATGGGAAGTGGAGAACTTTTGTTGACTACAGAGACTTAAACAAAGCTACCTCGAGGGATTATTTTGCTTTACCTTTTATTGATCAGGTTATTGATACACTATCAGGGAAAACTGTACTTCTCCTTCTTAGATGGGTAGAGTGGCTACAATCAGATTCAAATAACCCTGGAAGAACTATAGAAGATTAATTTTACCTGCCCATGGGGCACCTATGCTTACAAAGTTCTTACTTTCAGCCTGCGAAACTCTCGAACTACCTTTCATAAAGTTGTCTTAGCTATCTCTGCTAACATTATACATGACTGTGTGGAATTCTATATGGAGGAATTCATAGTGTATGGTTATGACTTTCAACAGGCTTTGCAAAACTTGGAAAAAGTGTTGATTTTTTGTCAAGAAGCTCATTTGGCCCCCAGTGATATTATATGTAAAATTATGCAAACTAGGGGAATTATTTTGGGTCACCATGTGTCACAAGAAGGGATAAAAGTTGACCCTACAAAAATTGAGGTAATATGACATATTTCAGTCCTAACGTCCCAAAAGGAGTATGAAAAATGATGCAAACTAGGGGAATTGTTTTGGTTCACCATGTGTCACAAGAAGGGATAAAAGTTGACCCTACAAAAATTGAGGTAATATGACATATTTCAGTCCCGACGTCACAAAAGGAGGTAAGAAGATTTTTGGGACATACAAGGTACTATATGAGATTTATCGACAATTTCACTAAAATTGCAGCACCAATGTTTAAACTTCTTACTACAGATGTTGATTTTATATTGGATACTAATTGTCAAAATCATTTCCAGGAACTGAAGGACATATTATCTACTGCTCCAATGTTGACAGGACCTAACTGGTCTCTCCCTTTTCACATTTGTATTGATGAATTAGATACAACCCTTAGATTTGTGCTAGGAAAAAATGAGAATCATATTCCTTATGCTATTTATTTTGTTAGAAAGAATCTCCCACCTTTAGAATTAAATTACACAATTACTGAAAAAGGATTACTAGCAGTAGACCATGCTATCAACAAATTTGGGTACTATATTACTGGTTATGAAAATGTTGTCCATACTGATCACTCTATTATTAGGTTCCTTATGAATAATCAAATTACTAATGGAAGAATTACTAGATGGTTTCTCTTACTTCAGTAATTTAATATCATTGTGATTGACAGGCCTAAACAAGATAATTTATCTTTAGATTTCCTATCTCGAATGAATATTTCCTGAGACATAACTCTAGTACCAGTTTCAGGTGACTTTCTGGATGAGAATTTATTTGTTGTTTCAACACATACTCCTTGGTTTGTTGATGTGGAAAACTGTCTAGTATCAGGATAGTTGCCACAGAATCTATCCACTAGGGAGAAACATAACATTATGTAGCGAAGTGCCAACTATTATTGGATAGAGGGAGACTTGTACCCCACAAGCATGATTTGATCATGAGAAGATGTGTGGTAGGAAGATGAAACATATGATGTCTTAAGATCTTGCCACAATGAACCTTGTGGTGGGCACTTTCCAGGCAAAATAACAACTTATAAGGTCCTACATGTAGGTTATTACTGACTCGCTCTAGTTGTGATGCTTGCCAAAGAATGGGGAGGCTTGTTCCAAGTGATGAGATGCCTCTTTAGACTCAGATATCAATAGAGCCTTTTGAAAAGTGGGCATTGGATTTTGTAGGGCCGATTTCTCCCATGTCCAAGAAGAAGAGGTACATATTAGTTTGTACAGATTATGTGACGAAGTGGGTGGAAGTTAAGGCTTTATATTCTGCCACTGAGAAGTCTGTTGTAAATTTCCTCTTTGAAGACATTTTCACATGGTTTGGGATACCGAGAGAGATTGTCATCGATCAACGGACACAATTCACTTACAAAATAGTAAAGGTGATCACTAAACAATACCAGATACAACACCAGAAATATACCCCATACCACCCTCAAGAAAATGGACAAGTAGAGTCCACTAACAAAGTATTGGAATCTATCCTCACTAAGACAATTTAGCTACACCATGGGGATTGGGATGATAAGGTTCAAGAAGCGTTATGGGCTTATCGGATAACCTGGAGATATGGTATAATCCTTATGAGTTAGTATATGGGAAGCAGGTGTTGCTCCCCATTGAATTTAAGGTAAAACCATTTCGGACTACTACTCAATTAGGAATGGATCTAAATGAAGTAGAGAAACAAAGAATACTTCAGCTGAAAAAACTTGAAAAAATCAAACAAGATTCCTTCCAAAGGACTATGCTGGTACAAGATCAGAGAGCACAGTGGCATGATAAGTACGTCAAGAAAAAGATCTTTCAACCCGAACATTGGGCGCTGCTATATGATAGAAAATTTAAACATTTCAAAGGGAAATCTTCAACTAGATGGTTGGGACCCTATGAAGTGGAGGAATTTTGTGATAATGGATCAGTTAAGATCAAAACCATCGATGATGATCACACGTCATTTGTGTTTAATAGCCACAGGCTGAAAATATATCACCATTCACTCTCTTGCCAAGAATTTATGTAGAATGTGACGTAGGATCCCGAAATTCAGTTGGTTCAAAAGGGGAACCCAACTTGTGTTGGTTCTTCAAATGATTTAATTTTATTATATATATATATATATATAATATTATTATATATATATATATAACAATGGGATAACCTTTTGTTTTCCTCCATAACTCACATAGAATAAAGAGGAAATCTGTCAAGGGTAAGTTTATTCCTTTATCCCGACTTGATAGATTATTTACGGAAAAGGATGATTTGGAGTTTACTGTGAACGTTTTAGACTCCCTAAAATTGACTGTTCCTAGCATTGACTGACCCATGCTCGTTGATATTAATGGGACAGTAGTAGTTAGGGATTTGATGAGTACAAAAATATTCTTTTATGGGTTCAGCAGAGTAAGTACATAAAATAAACTCCTTGGAGTCTACTTTTGGTTTTTCAAACTCTCTAAAAATGAATACCACAAATATCGGCTAACTCATGCTCATTAAATTTATGAGGAAGTAGTAGATAGGTCTCTGTTGAGTACAAAATTATTCTTTTCCTGGATTAGCAGAATAAGTATGGAAAATAAATCCCCATTGGAGTCTTCTTCTATGCATTTCAAACTCCCAAAAATTGAAATTCCCTAAGTAGTAATCATCCCAGACCTGGTCAAAATCCATGGAATGATGGCACCAGATTTTTCTACAACAACCAGAAGTCAAATTTTAATCACAATTTCTATAGTTTTCCTACATGGAATTTCAAGGAAATTTTCTGTTCATTTTTTTTAGTGCAGTCACAATTTTACATTGTTTCCATGTTCAATGAGCAAGTTTAGAGATTATGTACTTAATTCAGTACTACTCTTAGACTAAGTTGGGTATTGAATGATTTCTTAGAAATTTGTATATTAAGTCCAGGAAATGTATATGAGATCAACTTCAACCTAGTAGCACTAAAATAAGTGAAGATGATAAATTATAAGTACTCTAGATCTTTAATAATTATATAGACAAGTCTACCATCCTCAATTCAGAAAATGGAGAGGACTTTCAGCTAAACACCAAGTTGTCACCATCATTCTTATTCTTGAGTTCCTGAATATTAATGTGAAGTCAAATCAAGGTACGAGTGAATTTTCATTTACTTAGACTAATTCAAAGCATTTGAATAATATAAATTAATAGTAAACTACCTCCTCTTGTTATAATGATTTACATATCTTCCCCATATTCATTTAATATTAAACCATCCTATCCCACTACCCTTCCCATTCATTCCTATTCATGTGATACATATGTCAAGTACCTACTCATCATTACAAAGAGCCAATGAGCACCATAATTTAGAATTCCATAGTCGTCGTTTCAAATGAATTTAAATCTATGTGAAACCATGAAAAGGAAGGTTGTCAGTCTCATCACTAATTTCAGTCAATACTCGAGCTGTGAATCCCTGTATTTCCCATATAACCTTCATCATTTCTCCACCTTTGGCATGAGGGATGACCACAATGAATCCACATTCGTCCAATTCTGTAAGAGCCCATAATATGCTATGTGTAAGGAATAGTTTGAGGAAAAAGGGATGGATGGGTTTTCTGCAAAAATTCCAGGGTTATAACGACAGGGTAGCGATGGACTTCGCATAGAGTTTCGATGGGAAAGTTGCAAGGGTCACAAGCTTGAAAATCAAAGTGACAAAAAATTTGATAAGTAGGGCAACCAGATTGCCATTAACTGGTGAGAAATATTTTAAAGGAGGGTGCCCAAGTGGGATGAATGTGATAAGTTTCTTAAGCCGACATACAAATATATTAACTGGTTGAAGGGGGTACTGCGAAGTTGCATAGAGGAGGAATGATGCCCACTCATCATTGCATTGCAGAAGTTTGCCACCTATAAGGGGAGGTATGCCGTTGTTTTCCTTTACCATATTAGGCTTCTCTTACACTTTTCACATGGATGAGAAGTCAATTTTCCATTTTTCACGCATATAAGTCTGTATAAAGTCGCTAGGGATGTTCATTCCACTACCAAAAACCTTAAAACTAGCATGTGTCATCACAATATTATCAATATGCTAGTTGTTCATGAGTTGAGTCTACTTAAGAAGTATTGGGAAAAGTTTTTGGTTGAAAGTTTTCCTGGTGAAGAAAACCAAATCAAGGATCGAGAGAGGCTTATTAGCCCCCGATCGAAAAAATTAGGCCAATAAGTCGAGGCTCCTCTCGATTCCAGTTTTGAACAAGGCTAGAGCCCTACAATAACCCCTATGTCTACAAAAGAGGAGACCCATTCGGTGAAACCCCTAAATAAGTTCGTAAACCCTAGTTCATCTACATAAATTGACCCTAGCCTTGAAGGGAAGTAAATTCAAAAGAAGTAAGGAACATAAGAGTGAACCTGTTAATAATGATGTAGCAACCGAAGAAGCCCAACTAGGAAAACAGAAAAGGCCTCAGGTGGAGGTTGTGGAACTTGTTGTCTCCCCAGTATACAAACAATTTATGGGAGCTAATGTAGCCCCTAAGAAGAGGAAGAGAAAAATATTCAAAGAAGAGGAGGAAGCGGCATCAGTGCCCAATGCATCACTATAGAAAGAGAAAGTATTTGAGATTTTAACCTCATTATAGGGTCGGCTACATATGAGGAGCATGTCTAGGAAAAACCTTCCACTTCCAGTACTCAGTACCAAGAAAATGTCATCATTTTGTCCTCTCCAGAAAAAGAAATGAATATCCCCTCTTGTGCAGTTGAAGAAGTGGGGGATCTTCCGCATCAGGAAGACGAACCAATAGATAATTTCTAAGATAATTTGAGCATTTCGGTACAACAGGGTTAAGTTGACAAGGGTCAAGTCGAGAAGAAGCAAGCATCTAAATCTAAGAACAACCAGACACTTGATGGGTCGAATCACAGAGGGAGTAATTCACTGCAAAAAACCATACTTGTTGAGAATATCTTTGTTTGTGGTGACGAATATTTACAACTGTTGGTAGCTAAGTTACAGAGGAAGAACAAAAAACTTAAGGAAATGGCTCATAAGTATAAGACATTGTTTCATTAAGTTCAGACGATTCATGAGAAATATCAGAACCAAAATCTATCCCTAGTTTCCAAGAATAATGCACTCATCATGAGGAACATGTGACTTATTAGTTGGAAGCTAAAACAAATGAGGCTTGTCAAGAGGATTAATTCCTATAGGCGAGCCTTGAGATTTTGATAGCCATTAATGCAGGAAAACAATGGTTTGGAAGTCTTAGTGAGTGCAGAGGGAATTTTAAGGAATGGATGACGTAAGACTGGTTAAGTGTGAAAGGACACCTGCATGAGGACATGTATTTCCTGAGTTTTCCTCTAGCATGGGGGATGTTGGGTCCTACTTTTTTACCCTTTTCCACATCTTATCCCACTCTTTTTACAATCATTTATCCTACTTTACCCTTTTTTGACACCCTAAAACCATTCTACACTAGCCAAATCATGTTACTTTACAGTGGAGGTAAGATTTATTAATAAGTACTATCTTTGTATGTCTTTGTTTGGTTTAGGTAGATGTTAAATAGATTTATATCTCTTTACTCAAATCGACTGATCTATATAAGGACTCTTAAATATAGAGAAGACACTTGAGTATGTGGACAGGTCATCAAAAGTCTAGAACCCAGTTCAATAACACATCAAGTGACCATTTTTGCAGTAACCATTCTATACTTAGTTTTGTACTTAAATCAATACTCTATTTCAGGTTCAGCATCGGGAAACCAGTTAACCATCGACATTCCAGAATAGTATTTCTTGTTCTCGATCTTGGAATTATTTTCTTTGAAATAAATATAGTGTCATGATTGGGACAATTCGATTACGATATGGGTGAAATGATCCTAAAGATTTCACTTAGCTTAATTTAGTTTAGAACTGAGATATTTTTACTCTCCTTTGTCATTCTGTTGTAATTATTTGGTAGGCCTAAATTCTTTAAAAGGCCCAATGTTTCATATGTGGAGTTACATGCAAAGATATACACATAGGTTGAACTAGTGATTGTGGCACAATACTATTTGACTTTGTTCTGTTATGATCGAACTCTCAGAATTATGTTTTACTGAAGTTTTTAATATAATTATCTCAGCTTCTATTCATATCCGAGCATTTATGTCTCTTTGATATGTGAGTATTGGATTAGGTTAGGCTTGTTCCAAGTTTTTGCAAGGACCCAACATGAACCTTGATCAATTCTTGTAACAATTTCATTGCGTAGGAAGTGTGTTTCGAATTTATTAGGTAGGACTGCACTTAATTTTCATTCGGTTTCGTTAATTATTTCCAAAATTGATGCACTTAAATTCGTACTTAGGTTTCCTTTAATGTTTTTATAGATCCGAGTTTAAGATAACAAGTGTAATGTTATTGAGTCTTTGAAATCCTGTGGAGAATTTCTATAAGAATACTCTGTATATGTTAACCTCTGTGATTACTCTCCTAGTTTCATGCATGCTGGAAAATAAGGTTTCAATTTAAGATAAATTTATGAAGAAATGAATTCTTATGTTTTAAATTGAATCTCCTGTCTTGAATGGAAGTGTTTCATTGCATTTGAATCTATATATCATTGGCATGAGACTCTTGTAGGTTATGCTCAGTTTGAATACCCATAATTGATTAGAAATAGAGTGTCATTCTTAGTATAGATTGTGTGTTGATACTGGGAGAATTACATATCATTTACATTGTAGTTATTCGATTTACTGTGTTGATGATTGGTTGATATTTAGTGTAATAATCATTTGAATGGATAGCTCATTATTTAATTGATTTCGTAGTAAGATTTGATTAAATTTACTCATGTTCATCATTAGATAAATTGAAGTTGTGTATGTGTTGCTTAATTACTCATATTGGTTCTAAGTTAGAAAATCGCAAGTTATATGTTTTAGATGCTTAGTTTGTTTTGAATTAAGTGGCACATAGGGAATGGTTTGAGTTATTATTGAGTTTTCGTTTGATTCGTAGTACCCTTGGGATTATCTTTGTGTAGTGATTCTGAATAGAGTTAATGAGAGTATAGCTGGAGGTAATTATAATGGAATACATTGTAAAAGATGTTATTTCCATATTGTTTACCCTCATTCTTGAAGGTCATGTCAAGCATTCGAGCCACACATTACCAATCACTTCTATCCATTCGTTTGAGAAAATCATCAAGGAGCTTCATGAAGCTTTTGATATGTACGATTATCAATATGTATATAAAAGGATCAATCATCTTAGAATGAAACCCGATGAATCTTTAGATGATTTTGTTGGTAGAGTTCTTCACCTTTTCTATGAATTTTCTAAAGAAGATGTGGATTGGGATTTCATGGATGAAAAGTTTCAGCATTTGTTTAAAACCTCTCTGAAACAAATTGAATTTGAATTTCCTATTGACAATTGGTCATCTTAAATGATAATAATATCCAACATACAAATAAAATGAATCTGCTCCCAGATTTATTTTTTCCAACCTCTCTCGATCATGAGGACCCTCAACTCTTAGAGGAGGAACCTTCTACCTCTTTTATCCCTTTAAACTTGCCTCTTATGCCAACGTTGGAGTTGGGAAATCTGAAATAAAATTGTTGATTTTCTTCTTCCACCTTCGTTTTCTTTCCATGCTCAAGGTCTTTTCTTGGATAAATTTCAATGTTCCAATAAATTCATGGAGCTTGACTTCAACACCGATCCCTTGATTCCTTGAGATGATATTAATGAGCATAAGTTAAAAATTGAATTTGAATTTATTGACAACATTGATTCTTCAAGGGATAACCTTCATTACCTAACATTTATACCTCATGGTTCCATGTATCTCATTTTCTTTTATCAATCCACTCCATCGATATTTGCTTCATATACTCTTGATTTTTAACTTTCTAGTTCAAGTAGTGATAAGGTA
Source organism: Pinus taeda (assembly GCA_000404065.3). NCBI lineage: Eukaryota > Viridiplantae > Streptophyta > Pinopsida > Pinales > Pinaceae > Pinus > Pinus taeda. The sequence goes on from APFE031660097.1 coordinate 28,639, forward strand.
CAAGGCAGTTACACTTCGCAGGTAAAGGAGAATAAGGATGAAGATACATTCCTTTTCTCTCTTCTCTTTCAAATTCCTCTATGTCAAGGTGATTCTTCTACATTCCTTGCTAGTCAACAATAGTATTATCCCAGTAATCAGTAAAATGAAATCAAGATGATTAATTAGACCGAATGCTCACACAAATGTCAACTTGTCACCAATGACTCCTATGCTTTAGATAGTGATGAATTCCCATGTACATCTATCGATCTCTTGATTTCACAAGAAGGATTTGATTTGCAAGGCTTAGATCTAGTATAATTTGATCAAGGAATAATTTCTTACAGACATTCTTTCCCTAGCTCACTACCGCTTATGTCTTGATGCAATGTAGTGAATTGACTGATGATGTAAATATTCCATGCTCTTTAAATTCACCATCTGAGGAATTAGATTTGAAATTGACACAAGGTGCTAAGGTTACCCATGTAAAGATGAAAATAATGTAATCACTGAACATCTTTCTTATAGTTTGCAATTTCCAGCTTTGGATGGTGTTAATTCACTTGTCTAGGTTGTTCATGAAACCTCTCTACTTTATGCATTTTCTGTTATAAATATTGAAGAATCTTATGAATTGGGTGATTTATTTGGGAATGTTAAAAAATCTGATGAAACTATTGATTTTAGCATTTATTATCTGATTAATAATGATCTTACTCAAATAATTGATGACAATTGTCTACAGGCAGATCCTAATCTAAGCACACCCTCAAAATTTAATCATCCAACATTTGAAAGTTCAGGGACTTGTTAGGGATTTGAGGCACTTCAAGTTTCATTTATGGTTATGTTAGGTTCTCGAGATCCAAATAAGATCCCTGAACTAGGTCAGGTTAGATTTTTTCTCCAAAACCCTTTTCTTCATATTGTTTCATTGGATGTATTCCCATTCTTGAATTTTTCTCCATTTTTTCAAGATAATATTCCTAATTTTCAAGATTGGGTTTCTAACCAGATGAAGGATTATGGTTCAGATAATTCATCTTCATGCAAACCTCTTGTATAAAATCTAGGATTTAAGTGCATATCTTTCATAAATGTACCCAAATTTGAAACCTTCTATTTTGAATATCAAGATAACAATCATCATCAAATGAAATACTTCTTCCTGTTGAACTCCTCCATGAATGATCAACTTATCATCTTTCTTGTGTATGCTATGAATATAATCATTTTCGTTTGGGCATAATACATCCTCTTTAGTATTAGTACATTCATAAATCATTTGGCGTAGCAGAATCCTTGTGCTGAAAAATTGATTTCCCATGTTGATATGAATATTGGATCTAATATTACACGGGTTTCTAATAGTTTTTGACCTAGTTTCATTATTATTTGTATCCTAAATGGGTTTCCAGATTTACTACGCCAACAATCATTGTTGATTCCATAAACTCTCGTGTTGTTTGTAAAGTTTGTGATCATATACAAGGTAATGATTTCTTGTACCTAAGAAGAGGAACCAATGATGTCTAATCATAAACATGTGAAGAGAATAGTTTTACCATCTAAATATTCTATGATATTTATTGAATCAACTTATCCCAATATTTGAGCAAGGAGGAACCTTATGTGTTAACTAACAAATCTAATTGATTTACTAGATTGAACAATTATCATCGAGTTAATCATTAAATTATTATATATTGACATCTCATTATATATCAATATCTACATATGCATATTCAACACATTTCTTCACTATTTTATTTTAATATCTACATATTAACAATATTTCATCATTAGTGTATCTCAATATCTAATTATATTTTATATTATATTTGAATTAATTTTGTAATTACATAATTTATATTCTCCAAATCATTTTATTATAAAGTAAATTATGGGAAAATAGTGAAATTTACCTATGTGTAAATATATGTAATTTTATAAAATCTCATACAAAATTATACAATAAGATAGCTTGTATTAGTTGGTACAATGAAAAATATAAGTCAACAGAAAAGAAATTATTAAATGTCAATTGAAATGAGGAGATTCATAAAATGAGTGAATGCCAAAAAACTTATGCATACTGGAAATAATCCTTCTTAAAAAAAATAAATATTAATTGACATTGTAAATTTTCATCCTAAAAGAATGTGAATATAGTTACATTCACAAAGTTTATTGCTAGGGAAAAAATAAAATATTAAATGATAACATATGTTTTCTAGATAAATAAGAAAGATATTAAGGAAAATTTCTCCTTTCTATCTGAATGTATAATAGGTTATTTTACAAGGAAATTTAAAGAAGTGTTAAACATGTTGTTAAGAGAAAACACACTTTATCTTCCTAAGTTAGGTTTTAACTTACCGACACCTGTTATTTAGAATTGGACACACATTACCAATGGTTTGAAACAGATGATCATCCTATTCGGAAATACACCTTTCCACTACTATGCCAAGTGTATGTGTAAGATGTGTGTTACATTTTGCAGTCTTCCCATTATGGTTAATCATGATACGTGTCAATTAACAAACGACATGGTAAATTTTTAATGGGGTTTTGTAAAAAATTAATTTAAACAATGTTTAATCATGCGATTTAGATATGCACGGAAGTTAGTGGTGTGAATTCAATGCATTGATATTGTGGCAACGACGATAATATACTAGCATCTTTTTTTTTTTTATATAAGTAAGAGACAAACCTTCTATTAATCTGCTCAAATTACATAATATACATAGTGCCCCAGACATTAGGGGTGACAAAAAAACCAGGGACCGAAGCTCAAAGAGATTCCTACAAACAGCTCAAAGTGGTATCTACTACTTTCACTAGACGGACCGAGAGGCAACAATAAAAAGTCCACGGAACTGAATCCTCACTGTTGAAAACATAACCTCGATCCAATGGTCAAAAATCAAAGGGACCCACAAAGGGACCCACGATCGTGCAACAAACATAACCAATCCTAGCCATTGAAAGCAAAGTCCCGAACCAATGACTAGTAGGGATATCACATGGACGAGAAGCACAGAGGTTAACCACATGATGAGAGTAGTTTTCTCTCACCTCTTGATGCCACGTGTTGCCCCCTGAGTGGAATCGCATGCATTTACCACAATACTAGATACCAGCCATGTCTCGCGCGATATACCATATACGGTTTTGGGGTTTTGTGTTGATCATTTCATGGAAAGCCCGGGGCACATACAAGGACCCATAGTGGACCCCACTGCCCCTTGCACATGGACCCGACAACAACTCTAAACTGGGTCCAATAAACAACAACAAGTCTGGAACCCTAAAGAAACAAGCACGACCCATCTCAACCGTTGAATACATAATCCCGATCCAACGGTCCTCAGGGATATCGCACAGATGAGAAGCGTGGAGGATAACCACGGGATGAGAGCGGTTTTCTCTCACCTCTCGATGCCATGTGTTAACTTCTGAGTGGAATCGCATGCACCTACCAGAATACCAGATACCATTTAAGTCCCGCGCGAAATACCACTTATGGTATTGAGTTCTTGGTTTCATGAAGAAGCCAAAACATTCCCATAGCCCTTACTGATCCTTTCGCCCGAATTCGCCAACAGAAACCCACTGAGCCAAATACATCCAGGCAATCTGTTCTCCATCACTGCCCAAATTGAAACCTTCATCATCCATCCAAAAGTTAACAAATTTGTGGAGAGAAACCATATCCCATAATTACAGACACATTAGGTGATATCCTCCTCACTCCTATCTCCAGTATCCCTTCGATCAACACTGTTCATCCATAAATCCAAATCTTTGGTTGCTAAGATGAAATATTCCTCTCGTAGTTTCCCTTCAGGTAACAACTCCCATGACTGCCGAGAATCCCTATCCTTATTGGCTACACCTTCGTTGGCCAACCGATTTGCAAGCATATTTTCCTTCTTTCTAACATGAACAAATCTAATTGTTTTAAGGGTCTGCAAGTGAGAGTGGATACGGTGAAAAACCTACAGCAGCTTCTAGTGCTTCAACACTTTATCTGGCGAAGTTCCATTGTCAATCTTCTTGGCTCCTCTGATGATTAAATTTGAATCTGCTTCAATGATAACATTCTGTAAATTTCCCTCCACCAGGATTTCCAAGCATTGATCTAAAGCCAGCAATTTAGCCATGTTATTGGTACCCTTTTCCAATTGGCCATGGAAGATGTATTTTATGTGCCCCTGAGCATCTCTTATTGCATCCCCAAAGCCAGCTTCCCCCGGATTACCCTTAGAGGCTCCATCAATGTTTAAATTGAAAAAGCCCTGAGGAGGGGGCTGCCGTCTACTAGCCCCTATGCTGATTGTTCTCACTTCCTTCCTTATTCCTTGAGTATTGATGGATTGAAGACCCAAATTAAGAATAATAATCTCCTCGTGAGGCAGAGGAGGATTCGTGGGAATTGACCTCAAAAGGCTCTTCATTGTTTCTTTAAGCTGTATTAGAATTTGTTTGATTATATGTTGTGGTTCGCTAGCTTTATTTGTGAAGATCCGCCTGTTGCATTCTTTCCAAACATTCCAGATAACAAAGCCTGGTACTAGCATCCAGGCTTTGTTGATAATCTCATTTTCTGAGAAGTTCTTCCTCTAGTTATTCAGGGTGTTGGATATGCTGGGCCTGTCCCTATCGGTTTGTCGGAAGCTTGATGCCACCCAGTCCCAAACCTTAGCAGAAAAGGAGCAGAGGTTGAGCAGGTGTTTAATCGTTTCGTCATGTGAACCACATAGGTGACATTTGGAAGGGCCAATGAAACATTTATTTAGGAGGTTTTCCCAGGTTAGGATCTTCCTTTGATGCACAAGCCAAATAAATAGCTTTATTTTCATCCAGTGAAGAGTTTTCCAAAGTTCCTTCCAGACTTTATTAGCATTTACAAAGTTGAATCCTATGATTGCTTGTTTTGCCTCTTTGAGGTTAAAGTTACCTTCGTTATTCTTCCCCCATCTTACTTGGTCGTGTGAGGAGGAAACCAGAATTCGTCTGTGCTTTAAGTCCATGGTGAGAGCCTCTACCATGACCTTCAAAGGATTCTCATCACTATAACTTAGTTCCTTCCACTTCCTCCATTTTTCATTATTCCTTCCCTAGTCCCTGAAATCTTTTACCATTAATGGGCCTTTGATATCTGTGTCTTTCTTGAGGGCTTCCAGGTCATTCCTGTTAAGGATGGGTTCCTGTTACCAGCTGTCCTCCCAGAATTGAGCTCGGTCCCTTGCTCGGATTTCCCAAAAAGAATGCTTTTGTTCTCCCAAGTAAGGTTCCAAATGTGTTATCCTCTGATTTTTCCTGTCATTCTAATAAGATATTTTTCCTGCCAGTGCTTGGCATATTTTTGTTTCCAGAGCTTGGCCCAGGGGGCATTCGGCTTCTTGACCCATTACCACCAAAGCTTAGCTCCCGAAGCTTTACTGAGAGTTTTCGGATCATGCAGCCCCAAGCCACCATGGCTCTTGGGCTTGCAGATCCTGTCCCAAGCAACTAAGGCCCAATTTGTTTTTATCTTCCCCTCTACCCCATAGAAAGTCCCTTTGAATGTTCCTTATCTGCTGCTTAATACCTTGAGGAGCAGGGATAGTTGCAAACATGAAAATGGGAATGGCTTGCAAGACCGCCTGTGTGAGCACAAGTCACCCTGCTAAGTTTAAAGATCTGCATGTCCATTTTTTTATTTTGTCCTGAAGTTTATTTAAAATTGGTTCCCATATTTTCTAGTTGAGAGGTTTATCAGTAAGAGGAATGCCAAGATATCTGGAAGGAAACTGATCCCTTTGAAAACCTAGAATTCTAGTAATGTTTCTTTGTATAGCAATATTTGTGTTAAAGAAAAAAACTTTGGACTTGTTTAGGCTTACCTCTGTGCCTGTTGCCATAGCAAAGTCATTTAAAATATCTTTGATTGTCCTTGCTTCCCTGACTTTGGGTATGCCCTGCAGCATAGTTTCATCCACAAATTGTTGGTGAGTATTAGCCTCTCCATCTGGGGTGAGCTTGATCCCCTAAATTCGAGATTCAACATTTTCCCTTCTGATTGCGCTACCTAGCCCTTCCATCATGAGAACAAAGAGGAAAGGGTAGAGCGGATCACCTTGTCTGAGCCATCTGGAAGGAGTGAATGTATTTGAAGGGGCTTCGTTAAGCAAAATGGAAAAGTTGGTCATCGTGACTAATGCCATAACCCATCTTATCCAATTTTGATCAAAGCCATATGCTTTCAGAGTAGCTCTGATATAAGACCAGTTGAGTTTTTCATAGGCTTTAGCAATATCAAACTGAATAATCATGCCTGCTTGCTTGTTTCTTTTGAGAGAGTGAACCACCTCATGTGCTTGGATGATGTTGTTGAGAATTTGTCGTCCTTCCACATAGCCTATTTTCTCTTCCGAGATGAGGGAAGGTATTAGGGGCTTGAGTCTATTGGCTACCACTTTGGAGATGATTTTATACACCACATTACATAAGGCTATAGGTATAAATCCATCCGGATTCATAGCATTGTCCTTTATGGGGATTAAAGCTATGAAGGAAGCATTTTGTGATTTTAGAATCTTTTTGTATTTTCTTGAGTCTTCCACCACTTCGAGGATATCTTGTTTGATTGTATCCCAACAGGCTTTGAAGAAATCAACATTGAAACCATTCGGGCCTGGTGCTTTTCCAATTTTCATTTCCTTAATCACCTCATTAACCTCCTCTTTCGAGACTGGCCTGTTGAGATTGTGGTTGTCCTCTCTAGTGACCAACTTGGGGATATACTGGGTAAACTAATTGATGAACCTATATCTATCCTCCATTGGCTCCTTTGCAATATTAGAGAAGTGTTGTACTAGATTTGATTCCATGTCCTTGTGGGAGACAAGATCGAAACCCTGAGAATCCTTAATATTTGTGATTCTATTATGTGCCCTATGAGCCATAGTGGATTTGTGGAAGAACTTAGTATTTCTTTCTCCCTCTTTGATCCATTGAATCCTAGATTTCTTTATCCAGAAAGTTTCCTCTTGTAAGCATCGATCCTCCCATTCTTCCTGCAAAGAATTAGTTAGCTTTTGCCTCTCTTCGTTGAAGCCCTATGTGATATTGATCTGATTGATTTCCTGGAACTGCTGTTCAATATCAATTCTAGCCTTGAGGATATCACCAAATTCCTTTTTGTTCCAAGCTTTAAGTTTAGATTTAATATATTTTAGTCTCTGCTGGAGCATGTACATTTTAGTGCCCTAAATATTCAAATCCTCTTTCCACCATTTGTCAATTTTATTGGTAAAATTGGGGTGTAAGAGCTAGGAATTCTCGAATCTGAAGGGCCTGTTCCTTGGAGTGCCCATAAAAGTAGCTTCTAGCTGAACTGGCCAATGATCTAAACCTCCAAAGGGCAGAATCTTGTGAGGAGGAGATCCTCAGAGATGATAAATCTATCAGGTTTTGAAGCCACTTGAGAATCCCCTCCCCTTTTTTTGTTCCACGTGAAGGTTCCATTTATTGTCTCTATGTCCACTAGTTCCATGTTCATGATGAAATCTTGGAAGGCTTTAGAATCTCTGCCTAGTTGTCTAGTGCCTCCTTTTTTTATGAAAGAGATCTTATCATATTGAAATCACCTGCAACTATCCAAGGCATATTGGGATATCGTGCTCTTAGATTTCCCAGGGAGTTAAGAAGCTTGAGTTTATCTACTTGCTTCTGAGGTCCATAAACATTTGTTATCATATATGTTTCCTTATCACCTACTGTACTACACACCAAAGATAGATAGTTCCTCGAAGCTTCAACATCTAGGATTCCAAATTTTTGTGGATCCCACAGCGTAATAATCCCACCTGCTGAGTTATTTACCTTGACCTCTAAGTACTCATACTTGATTAACCATTTATTATGAATTTCTCTTATTTTCTCCATTCAACATTTGGTCTCCTGAATGAAGACCATGTCTAGTTTTTCTTCTTTAATTTTGTTACTCAGATTCCTTTGTTTTCTTCTACTACCTAAACCTCTAATGTTCCATATTGTAAGCTTCATTAAGAAAGGTTAGTAAAGGAATATATGGTAAGATCTTTCATCTTACCTGAGTTAATCAGTAGTTTTCCACATTTGTTTAGCAGTTCATTCTATCTTTTCCTTACTCTTTTCCTTCTTGAGTTCTTTGGAGATTGTGCCTGTGAGGTCCCCATGGTTTTGACCCCACTTTGCTCTTGCCTTTCGTAGCTTCTTTTGACACCAGTTCCCTTCAATTGTGCCCTCCATAAAAAGAGTTGCTGAACTCAATCATAGTCTTCTTTTGGTAAGGAGTCCACTCCTATGTTCCTACCTTGTTCCAGAAATAGTTCTAGATCAGTATTTTCCCTGTCTAGAATCTCCTATAGTTCATGGTCCTCTGTTCCTACCTCACTTGGAAACATCTCATGGTCTTTATTGATTTCCATGCAGCTTGGTAGATCCTCCTTCTGCTGGTTATTTACTTTGATATCCTCCATTTCAGCTTCTGTTTCCTGCTCCTTGGATGGGTTCTCCCTGTCCTCGACTATCTCCACATTCTCCTCTACTTTCACTAGGATTTTGAAACTATTGTGTCTTGTATTTCTGTCTTCACTTCTTTTCTTGTGTGGCCGTTTACCCCCTTTCCCTTTGGCCCCAACCTTGGTAAAACCATTGTGATCTCTATCCAAAGATGTTTTCCCATTGCCTTCCATATTGTTTGTTGGGTAGTCTCTAAACAGATGGTCATGTTCATGACATTTGCGGCACCTAAAAGGTATGTGCTCATAATCCACCATCTACACCCAATATTCATTATATACCTCTAAAATTATTTCTTCCGGAAGGGCTCCCAATAAATCCATTTCCACACATATTCGGGCAAAGGAGGTGTATTTACCTTTGAGAGTTGTCTCTGATATCTTTAGAAAATTCCCCAGCTTGTTGCCTATGGTTTTCAAAGATTCTGGGAGCCAGTAATCTAGAGGTAGTGAGTATAGCCTCATCCAGATCGGTACATATGTAAATGTTTCACGTTCCAGGACAAAGTTCATCATCCATGGCTGCATATAGAGTCCTGTCGCAGCATAGAAATAAGGCCCCCCTTCAAACACTCTGTCTTTGTCCTCTAGGTTCGTGAACACCACTGTGAAGAAGCCCTTAGAACCAAGATGTCAATGTATTTATCTCTTTGGCTTCCAATGGATCCTAATCTAGATGTGTAAAGCCCTCTCCGTTGGCCATAACCCCATGAACTTGCAGATGATCGCATGTTCTTTCATATGGTCCCTGTGCGTTTGAATTGTAGGATCACTCAATATGACTCGGAGAATGATGCTCGATTTGGGTTTGCAAACTCCCATAGTTCTTGTGGAAGTCATTTTTCAGTTACCGCCTCCCTTCTCCTTTTCTTTGCTTGTTTCTTGTTGATTCCCTTCCCGATCCTCAGATTCTTTTCTTCCAACTGTCTCCTTGCCTCTTTCTTCTGAAATCTTTCTCGACGGTTTTTTGAAATGCTTCCCTCTTGCTTCCTTGCCTCCTTTTATGACTACCTGACTGTAGGAGGTAGCGGTGCTCCCCCCTGCGCATCCTGCCATGGAACCCTAATGCAAAACCCTAGTGTCAACTTCAGTTCGTGTTCAATTTGCAAACTGATTTCTTGCAATATAACTTGGTATCTATTTTGAATATACTGGCATATTTAAATTCAAACTGTCCAATCAATCTTTTGATTAGTAAAATCATTAAAATACCCAACTCCAATAAAAAAGACGCCTATAAACTTAATTATACCATACCTAATAACACAATAAATCAATAAAAAAATTAAACGAGAAAATACAACTTAAATATTAACAACGATTTTTTTCACTTAACCACGAACTTCTTGTGATATACTTAATACAATAAATGAGACGATGTAAAACATTCTATGCTTTTGCATAGCCAATTGAGATTTAGCAACAATCATTCGTACTAATATGTATATATTTAGTTATCAAAGATATCAACAATAACATTACGACTTAATTAATCCAATTTGGTTTATATTTTTAATTGGATATTTTTTTAATTAATATCAGTATAGATTTATTTAAAATAGAGTGTAAATTTCTTTTAAAGTATAAAATTTGGAAAAAAAAATTATATCTCTCTTACCATAAATCTCAATAAATCTAATAAATCTATAGATATGAAGTTGATATCAAAATAAGTTAGTCAATATAGAGCTTCAAATAATTTATTTAAATCCGGTATTGAAATATGTTTAAAAATATAAAGTTTAAACATCTTAGTCACACATTTTTTTATTTCTAATTACTCTACATATGAAATTAAACATATAAATCATATTCATTTTTGTTTTTTATTATATTATTCTACATATAAAACATACATATCATTTTTTTTTTTTTTTTTTTTTTTTTTTTTTTTTTGATATTATAGAATTTAAATGTGTAGGTATACTATTAATTCTTTGAATTATAAATAATAATATAAAATTATAATCTACTTAATTTTTATGACTTTTTAAAATTATATCATGTAATGAGGGTATGTTTATTATGAATTGATGCCTATCCACATTTATTAATTATTTAATTTATGTCTCTATACTAGTCTCTTAAATAGTACTATTTTGAATATTAAATTATATCATGTAATTAGGGTATGTTTATTATGAATTGATGCCTATCCACATTTATTAATTATTTAATTTATTTCACTATACTAGTCTCTTAAACAGTACTATTTTAACTAAATCTACAACTTGGTTTAGATTTTTAACAGAAATAATATCCGGCCATTGCATTTAATATATTTCAAATCTTTCTCCCCGTTCAATGGGTTTGTCCAGAAAACCAGACATCAATGGTAAAATCCAGATGCTGCACCAACAATATATCTCAAATCTTTTGCCATCTGATGCTAAGTGATCTTGGTATTTAATGGAAAAGATTTTATTTTGAGAAAGCCACACCAAAGATAAAGCTTATCAATTATGAAAATATATATAATTAGTACAAAGAAAGATTCCCACAAATATCAGACATAGAGACATTTTACCTGAAGATATCATGAAAAATTATCTCTACAATACCATGACTATAACCCTGTCATTATTATAGAATATTTAGCAACGACAATTGTATTCTACTTATACTGAAGATAGATGGCCAATGATGAGTTCCACAGCAAGTCTTTTGGCCAGCTTCCGTGCCATCTAGACAGTCGAGAGGCAACTGGGTTTCCTCAACGTCAGAAAAGCAAAGAGTGGCAATTGTCTCGCCAACGTCGCTAAATGTGCCTCCTTCATGTCCACCTCAGACGGATCACCTCCAAATTTCCATTCAAAAACGTGCAACAGTTGAACCAAAGCAAGCTCAATCATCGAAGTAGCCATTAGAACTCTTAGGCATCCTCTTCTTCCTGCACCGAATGGAAGCATTCTGAAGTCTGATGGACTTCCTGTTAAATCTACAGACTCCTCCTGCATAAATCTCTCAGGCTTGAATTCTAAAGAATCTGTTCCCCACACATTGGGATCCATTCCATTTTCCCACAAGTTAAACATTAGCATTCATTTCTTAGGTATATGGTATCCTCCTACTGTCACTGCCTCCACAGACGCATGGGGAAACCCTAGCAGTGCCCCTGGGTATAATCGTAGGGTCTCTTTCACCATGCAGTGGAGGTATTTCATGCTTGCCAGATCCTTCTCCTTTACTTTCCAGTGTTGGCCAACAACCGATTTGATTTCTTTTTTCAATGTCTTCATTACATGGGGATCTCTGAGCAGCTCACTCATTCCCCACTCTAACGTATTTGATGTAGTCCCTACTCCGATGTACATCACCTTTTATAGATACAATGATTAATTTCTTTTGTTATAATATGAAAATCTTAGATTGGCAAACCTTTAAAAATCAGAACTAACAGCATAGCAATTTTCTAAAGAAATGAATGGTGCTTGACTAAGAAAGTGAAAAGAGCAGAGGCGCACAACACACCAACACAACTCAGAAACACTGAACACAAGAACATACCTCTATTCATCAATAAACAGGTATATATACAAGCTGGAGAAGTTTATGGAGACAGGTTCAGTCGGTGGCTTCATGGAGAAGCTTCAATTTATCCGCCGACTTCTAGAACTTCATTAAATGCAGCGGTTGATTTCTAGATCTAGCATTAAATCAGGTTGTTGGAATTACGTCTGGTTTCCAACACTCCCCCTTAATTCCAACTACTTACAATGAACAAGACACTATACTCTTAATTGTCATGCCTGTTGGTCTAAGTCTCAGCTTGGCTTACAACATAATTTGGATTTTCGACAATGTACAACTTATTTCTACATATTTCAAATTTAGCCTTTCCAAGAGGCTTGGTGAATATGTCAGCCACATTTTCACTTGTATTACAGTATGATAAGTCAATTTCTTTTGATTGCAATGTTTCTCTTAGAAAATGATGTTGTGTCTCAATGTGTTTTGTCCTTGCATGATATATAGGATTGTTTGCCAACTTGATAGTGCTTTTATTGTCACATCTGGTTACTGTAGGTGCTTGTTGTGTTTCTCCAACATCTTCAAGTATCCTTCTAAGCCATATTGCTTCACAGGTAGCACTGCATAATGCCTTATATTCAGCTTCAGTGGATGACAATGAAACAATTAGTTGTTTCTTACTACTCCATGATATTGGTCCTGAACCAATATTGAACACGTATCCAGTAATAGATTTCCTATCATTTGGATTTCCAGCCTAGTCAGAATCAGAATAACCTGCCAATTCAACATCAAATTCATCAGTATACATAATACCAAAATTAAGTGTTCCTTTCAAATAACGAAGGACTTTCTTTGCTGCTTTCCAATGGCTTTCACAAGGCTTAGCCATGAACTGACTAAGTATGCTGACAGAATATGCTATATCTGGCCTGCTAGTGGTGAGATAATTCAGACTTCCCACCAGTTGATGGTACATAGTTCCATTCACCTCTTTGGTTCCATCATCACTGCACAATTTGACATTCTGTTCTAAAGGAGTAGATGTTGCCTTGCATTCAATTATATTGAATCTTTTAAGGATTTCCCTTGTATATTTGCTTTGTGTGATCAATGTATTACCAGGTTCCCTCCAAACTTCAAGACCTAAACAATAATACAATTCACCAAGATCCTTCATCTCAAATACATGTGACAACTGATTTTTAAGTTTTTCAATCAACTTGCATGCATTTCCTGCTATGATTAGATCATCAACATATACAGATATTAAAGCAACATTCTTGTCTTCATCTTCCTTGATGTATAAGTTAGGATCATTCTTGCTTCTCATAAAAGAAAGAATCAATTTTCACATACCATGATCTTGGTGCTTGTTTCAAGCCATATAAAGCTTTCTTTAACTTGCAAACCAAATGATCTTGTCCCTGTTTTACAAACCCTTCAGGATAAACTAAATAAACTTCTTCTTTTAACTCACCATTCAAAAATGCAGATTTGACATCTAACTGATGCATTTTCCAATTATATTTTGTAGCTAATGCAATCATAATTCTAATTGTGTTTAACTTAGATATAGGTGCAAAAGTATCTTCATAATCAATTCCCTCCTTTACAACAAATCCTGTGATTAGCATCCTTTTTTACTTCTTTTCTTGCATCTAGAGCCCATTTTTGGTGCTATTTGCATCCATTTATCAAATATGGTGCAAAACTTGACACA
>APFE031660101.1:1176-14212 GCA_000404065.3 Pinus taeda
AGCATCAAGAACTACTCAAGTGTTGAGGACAACACTTTTTGGAGAGGGGCATGTTAGGCCCCTATACTACTAGTGTAACCCCTTATTGTTATTAGTACAGCCCCCTTATTATATTTTTGTACCCATGTAGTCCCCATATTCTTACTATTGTGCCCCATAGAAGCCCACTATTATTATTATTGTGCCCTTACATTATTATTGTTATGTCAGCTCTGATTATATTATGACCCCTTAGACTCCTATATATAGAAAGGAGGTCTTTTCATTTGTATCGTCAAAGAATCATTAACTTGTGTAATGTAAGGAGGTTGCCCCTCGAAGAGGCTGAATTCTAAGGCGTTGATCTATCTATTCTATCTTTTTGTGAGTTGGTTTCATAACAGCAACCTAGATTTATCGGATGAAACCCAGGGTCTTCATCTCTGTCTCGATCTAATCAATGTACAAATTCTACCATGTGAATAGATGTGTTAGGGTCGAACATGATAGAAAACCACCTGATTATAGTATCCACCTTGAGGTTCTTTCAAACTATGATGATGTGCATGCTTTCCTAGGTATTTGAGAGGTACCACAAATCAAGTATTGTGCTTTGGTGGTTCAAAAATTTCTCTACAGGGATATGTTGATGCAGATATGGCGGGTGATAGAGATAACAGGAGGAACACCGCAGGGTATGTGTTTACTATAGGTGGAACAACTATCATTTGGGTTTCAAAAATGCAAAGTGTTGTTGCACTCTCAATGACAAAAGCAGAGTATGTTGCTGCTACAGAGCCTAGTAAAGAAATGATTTAGTTACAAAGGTTTCTGGATGAATTGGGTAAGGAAGAAGATGGACAGGTTTGAACCATGTTGATTTAAAATTCTGTGAGAATTGTGTTTATGGAAAATAGAAGAGAGTCAGATTCCTCATAGTTGGGAAAGAAAAGAAGAGCGGAAAATTAGAGCTTGTGCATATAGATGTATGGGGACCTGCTCAAGTATCATCTCTTGGTGGATCTCGTTATTATGTTACTTTCATTGATGATGCAACTAGGAAAACCTGGATTTATTGTATTCGAAATAAATATGATGTATTTGATACTTTGAAGAAATGGAAAGCTTTGGTTGAAAATGAGACAGGAAAAAGGTTGAAGTGTCTTAGATCAGACAATGGAGGTGAATATTGCAGTAAAGAGTTTGATAGGTATTATTCAAAGAATGGAATTCATAGAGAGAAGATAGTTCTAGGAACACCATAAGAAAATGGTGTGTTAGAAAGGATAACAGGACAATCATGGAGTGTGCAAGGTGCATGAGATTGCATGCAGGATTGCCTTTACAATTTTGGGAAGATGTTGTAGATACTGTTATTTATCTAATAAATAGAGGGCCTTCAAGTTCCTTGGATGGTGGTATTCTAGAGGAGGCATGGATAGGTAAAAAGGTAAACTACTCATTTTTAAAGACTTTTGGTTGTGAATCCTTTGTCCACATTAATAGAGAAAATAGAACAAAGCTTGATGCAAAAGCAAAGATGTACCTTTATTGGATATAGTGTTAATGATTTTGGTTATCGCTTTTATGATTATGAAAAACACAAAATCATTAGGAGCATATATGTCATATTCAATGAAAAGGTTTTGTATAAGGATCAAATGTAGGAAAAGAAACAAAAAACATCCTTTTGAAGCCAACTTAGCTCTGATACCAGTTGTTAAGAAATTTATGGCAGAGAGGTAAATTATTACTAATATTGACCAAGATTTACAAAGAGGAATAATAAAATAACCATCAGAAATACACATGAATATTATGCACATAATATTTATCTAGGAAAACCCCAAATCTGGGGAAAAACCCAACCCAATGAGATCTCATTAGCATTGGCCAAAACCCTAGCCAATCCGTCCAAGTGAGCCTTAATCGCTCACCTCTAGGCCTACATTTCAATGACGTATTCCCAGCCTTTTATAGGCTCCATTACATGCAATACCACAAACCATAATACCATGGGTACACTATACCATGTGCCCAAAACCACTACAAATTTACCTAACAATTCCCCCCTTAAACTTGACTTGGGGTTCCTTGACTAAATCCAGCCAAATCTTGCTAAGTGAGACAATCTCGCTCATGCTAGCCCTTACCCCCTTGAAATTTTTTACGTGGGATTTGTTAACCCCACATCCCCCTATTACCTAGGTCTAACCCAAACTTTACTGGTAATTGCCCAGGGGTACGCATGCCTTGCCAGGTCTTATAGCAGTATGCCCATTTACATGCAAATTAAAAATTTCACTCCATTTTTTTTGTTTACCCTTGTAGATGTATTTGTACATATGACATCAATGTCCATATAAAAAGAACCCATCTACCGAATTACATGGTTCACCAGCCGCTGTAACTGCCAATTATCTAGGCGTTCTTTTTAGGTACATGGTTCATTAATTAATTAATCCACATGCGCATATCCTCCTCATCCACTAAATGTCTCATGACCCAATAGTGTGCAGCTTTGCTTCACAATATATGGATTTTGATCCATATCTGCAAGAAAAACTCAATTATATCTCTATCTACCAAGCCAATACAAACCCTTGGCAACAAAAAATATCCTTATGAAGCCAACTTAAATATGATACCAGTTGTTAAGAAATTTACGGCAGAGAGATAAATTATTACAGAGATTTACCGAGATTTATAGAGAGGAATAATAAAATAACCAACAACAATACACATAAATATTATGCGCATAATATTTATCTAGGAAAACCCCAAATCCGGGGAAAAACCCAATCCAATGAGATCTAATTAGCATTGGCCAAAACTCTGGCCAATCTGACCAAGTGAGCCTTCACCACTCACCTCCAGGCCTACATTACAATGAAGTTATTCCAACCTTTTATAGGCTCCATTACATGTAATACCATGGGTACACTATACCATGTGCCCAAAACCACTACTATTTAACCACGTCAACCTTGACTCAAACCCCGAGTCAATTTTACCCTCTTTGCCCTCTTTTGGGAAAGCATGCACATCATCATAGTTTGGAAGAACGTCAAGGTGGATACTATAATCAAGTGGTTTTCTATCATGTTTGACCCCGACACATCTATTCACATGGTAGAATTTGTACATTGATTAGATCGAGACAGAGATGAAGACCCTAGGTTTCATCTGATAAATCCAAGTTGCATGGAGTTATGAGTTATTCATGATTGTACACATGTTTCCCTATATATGGATGATTGAAACCATACCATGGGTCCATATATATGATCCTTTCTACTCGTATGGTTGTGTCCATACCATGGATCTTTATATATGATCCTTTCTATTTGGATGTTTGTGTCCATGCCATGGATCCATACACAGGATCCCTTCTATTCAAATGGTTGTGTCCATGTCGTGGATTCAAGCATTGTTAGATACCTATTCAGAGATGTATCATTAGGAATATTTATATCAGAGATGTTATCTATGTATATTGTATCATGCTTGATTTGCAAGTCTCCTAATGGTGTTTTCCTGAGTCCTTGCCTTGTCTCATAAATAATTTCACCCATCACTCCCTATTCTTCCTTCTTGCTTTAGGGGGCATTTGTTATGCAGTATTTTGTCACACTTCTCGTCCCATATACTAAAGCGTCAAAATGACAAAAATTGTCAAAGTGTACTTACCATGAAACACATATAAAAACATCCCTAAATAATACAGGAAGAGTTTCCCTGAGAGAATTATGGAGAAATTTGCCTAAAACCCTAGTTTTCAGGATCAGCACGCTTTGCACTATTGTTGGCCCGTATTGATGGCATGTTGCAGCATGTTGACCTAGCACTATCGGCATACATTTTGATATGAAAATCCATGTTGAACCTCTTCTAGCAGTCTTTCCTAAAGTGGAGGAGAAGCTTTGCCTACTAGAATCTTTGAGAATAGCGAGTTGGATGTTGTTGGATAGAGATATGGTCAAGCTCTCCCATTTTGAGTCCTTATTCCTACCTTTAAGTATCTTCCCCATGAGATGTGGACCTTCCTCCCTCTTTTTTGGATCCCTAACTCCCTCTCCCTTTCTATAAATCAAGTCCCTTCCATCCCCAAATGGTTGGTCATTGCTTGCCTACATTCCCATGCTGAAACTATGCCCAAACGGTACCCATCTAACTAAGGAGAAGGAGTGCTTGAATGGTCTTGGTTTGTAATTGGAAGAGGTCTCCAACATCAAGGAAATAGTTGTATGATTCCCTTTTTTATTCATTAATAAATACATTTGGTGTTTACTTTCCATAAGTGTATAAATCTTTATTCATTTAGCATGATGCTCCTTGATCTGTCATGTAGTTTACATTTGAATTATACTATGTATGCTCTTATATCTCATGTTGTCTTTTTATCTCTCTTGCAGGTATTTGAATGCAAGGAATAGCAAGGAGTGATCCTAGAAGCTAAGGGATTGATATCATCATCAAAATTTGAGCACTTTGCATCAGAGTGAGGTAAGTTTCTCTCTCTCACTTTGCATTTTTCAACATAAACTAGGAAATCATACACTAGTTAGTTCGGTTTGTTGCTAGATCCTCTAATAGGACCAGAGAGATCACTTTTATCTGTAGAAGGGATTGTCTTCACAACAAAATGGCGACTCTGCTAGTGAATCCTACACCCTTGTCATCCTCCTTTCGTTTTTTTCCCTTCTCATTAAGTTTGGCCAACCATCGAAAGACCCTGTCTTTTGATTGATTTTAAGTTTGCACTCTAAACTATTGGTGTCTTAGGGTATCAGGTCTAGATTTTCTATATGTACCTGAAGTTGGGAATCCTCAATTTTGACCTTATTAAAGACATTTCATGCCTTTTAATCCTCAATTATTATTTTTAGCTACATTGGAGTTACCAGATGTGTCAAGGCTTACAAACAACCCAATAATCCATTCACCGTATTGGCCTTCGATTCCTACCAAAATTCCAAGTGATCATCCAAAATTTGAAGGGAAGTCTGGAGAAGACCCACAAGCCCATGTCATGACCTACCATTTATGGTGTTCTTCCAACTCTTGGGTTGAAGATTCCATTCAACTGCGTCTTTACCAGTGCACTCTAACGGGTTTTGTGGCCTGTTATCACTCTATAGTTTTTGAGGTTGAGGAAACAATCAGAGAGGTAACCACAAAGCCACTTTGAAAACTAGGAATCTAACCCTTCTAGTTTCAGAGATGGATCTCTCTTTTTGAATTAGCTATGTTTGACTAATGTATTAGGCTAGCTATTAAGTTCAGGTTTGGGTTTTGTGTATTGTTGGGTTGAAACTGGGAAGACAGGCCATTGGTAAAATGAAGTCACAGGTTTGAGGTGATCAAATACAGAGTTTACAGGCTAAAATTACAGGGTAGGTTAGGCAAATTCACTCGATCCTTTAAGATCTATTGTGTGAAAAGGAGGAAAATATTTAGAAATCCAATTAAAAACAGAGCAGTTAAGGATTATGATTTTAATATTTAGTAGAAAACATAAAAATTATTCTTAAGCTAGAGACAGAGTGTACATTCAAAAAAATTATGTTCTTTATCTTCTTAGAATAATTCATATTTTAGAATCACATATGATAAACAAAAGAAAACAAATTGACAAAGAGAGATGCATTTCACCAATAAAAATGACACAAGAATCCTGTAATGATTGCACTGTATTATTGTAAATATGATCAATGGTGGCTCTGTGAATTGCTTTACAATACAAGTCCTTTTCTTCAAACAAGTCCCAACACCTATTACTTCAATTGATGAAGTATCTATACAAATTCTTCAAAAAATATCTTGATAGAAAATATCAATATTTATTATCTAAAAATTGTGTTACAAAAATAGGACTAAAATATAGGACATTCAAAACTAATGAATATCCTTGGCACTACTTTGAGGATTTTTGGTGATAAGGAACAGCAATTCGAATTTGATAGAAAGTCTTATTTAAT
This sequence comes from Pinus taeda, assembly GCA_000404065.3. Classification (NCBI taxonomy): domain Eukaryota; kingdom Viridiplantae; phylum Streptophyta; class Pinopsida; order Pinales; family Pinaceae; genus Pinus; species Pinus taeda. The sequence goes on from APFE031660101.1 coordinate 7,137, forward strand.
GAGGTGGCATCTAAGTCACTAACTATCCATGAGTTGTTTCCTCACGAAATTCTGAAAAATATGGTTCAGTGATCCCTTTGAATATCTCAATCCATGATATCTGTGAAAAACCTGAGAGAGGTTTTTGTTTATGAGGATATTACAAATAAAAATATCTTTCAGTTTTTGAAAAATTATTTCTATGTATTTGGAACCGCATTTGAAAACAGTGGCTTAAAACAGGAAAATTCTAGAACATATTCTTTCCAAGATGCATTCTAATATCCCAAACCATAATAGATGTTAGAAAATTGAGAGAGGATTTTTTAAATGGGCCCCTTTTGGACAAAAACCTCTTTTTGTTTTGATAAATGCATTCTCATTTGTTTGAAAACCATGCTCGAAATGACTATGTTGTATAGGAAAAAACATATTTTTAACTGACCATCTTTTCAACTCCGTCATAAATGTAATTGCCAATTTTCATTATTAATCTGGCGGGAGTGGGATGAAATGGATATATGACGTGGAGATGGGAGGTGACATGGAGGTGGGGATGGAGTAGGATCGAGGGAAGGATTAACGATAGAGGAGCGAGGTTGAGTGGGAGGAGGTATGTGGCAGTAAGGGAGTGGATGTGATGGGAGACATGGCGGGGGAAGAGGTCATCCAGGCGGGAGATGGAGTGGTTTTCAAGGGAAGGTAGGTGATAAGGGTTATTTTTTTTGGGGGGGTTGCAAAATGATGAGCATCCGCCACATAGCGTGGGGCTAGGGAAAGTGAACCCTCTTTTCGAACCCCCCTTGTCGATAATGGTAGAATGGACTGTGAAGTCCAAAATTGATCCCCGTCGTTGATCTAGGTTGGGTAGATCATGGCGATTGAAACATGTGCCCTTTATACCACAAGCCAACAAATTATATTTTGTCTTTTTCGACTTTATAATAAAACCCAAAATTTAGTGCCAAGCACCTTATTACAAATTGTTAATCGTGTCTAAATGACACGATTCATTATTATAAGCAGGATTACTATTCTCAAACATATCGAACTAACCCTAAGGGTGCATTTTGTCTTAAAACCCTTATTTACTTTTTTTTCTTTTTTTCTTGGAAATAATTTGTAGAATACAATATTATTTACAATTCCATCAACTGAAAGATAATAGTCAATGATCATTTGATCTTATGAATCATAGGACCCTAACACTAGCTCCAACTAGGGATGATGTCCCCCTTATGGGACAGCAAAGAACCACATCTCCAGTTCCTAACCATTCAATAGTTCTCACACCCCCAACCTACAACTTTTGACCTATTTTGAAACTCAAACACTTGTACGAACTGAAAATGATACTGAATACTACAAACCATAAACTCAGCTGCAAACTGAAATTTGAACAATATGACAAAAAAGATGCTCAGAGTACTAATCTTATTGGCACACACTTACCTACCCTGCACTGCTGAGAAGATATTGAATCAAATGACACAAAAATTCCAATGAAGCTTGTCCAGTAGCTTCTTAAATAAGTTGACATCTTGACTGTGTGTCAACAAAATTAAAGTTGGAAAATGTAATAACAATGGAAACTACGATGGATCTGGTTCTTATAGTGAAAACGTGGTTGAAAACTCAAGTTGAAAAAACCCTCAATGTAGTCTGTTATGGGATCAATAAAGACATAATCTATTAGTTGATATGCCAGGTATTTAATGAGTAGTTTAACATGGCTAAGTTTTCCAGTTGTATCCTCAATGTTAAACCATGATTTTAACTATACAATGTAAGTCTTGTGTTCAAAAACATAACATTTATCAATCTAAAAATCAAAGGGCAACACAATTTCCTCTTGTTTTGGCGAAGAAAGATTTTCAAAGAACTATCTCGGATCTTGGAAATTTTAGGAATGAATCTAAGTATTTCAGAGTTCGATATCCTTCTCAAGTCTTTTAGCAAATGACTCAAGAAAACAAACTTTAATTTTGGACAAAATTTTTTGCATGATTTCAAACAATAAAACAAGGTCGTTGAAAAAACTTCATCAATTTTATAATCTCCAAACTCATCCCAGAATTATTTTAATGCTTCAATAAAAAGAGAAATTTTTACATATCCTCACATTGTGACTAATGCAGCAACCAGTTGTGCAATTTAAGCTTTGGATTATTCTATCAATGGAGTCGCCATGAAAGCTTTGAGCTCCAGATTCTTGAACAAGGAGTTGCCAGGTGAATGTTTCAGCCTTCATATGTGCGACTGTTGTCCACCACCAACAATGAGATCTAAAATTTGATCATCTTTCCTAGGGAAGATTAAACCATTCAATCCCCAGTGGAGTCACGAGGATGTTATCACTCCGTAATTTTTGAGGTTACAGAAAAAATCACAGAGGTAACCAAAGAACCACTTTGGAAACTGGGAATCTAGCCCTTCCAGTTTTAGAGAGGGATATCTCTTTATGATTTAGCTCTGTTTGACTAATGTATTACGCTAGCTATTAAGTTCAAGTTTGGTTTTTTTTGTTGATGGGTTGAAACTGAGAAGAAATTCCATTGGGAAAATGGAATCATGGGTTTGAGGTGATCACATATAGAGTTTATAGGCTAAACTTACAGGGCAGGTTAGGCAAATTCACTGAATCCTTTAATATCTATGGTGTGAAAGGGAGGAAAAGATTTAGAAATCCAATTAAAAACATAGCAGTTAAGAATTATGATTTTAAACTTCAGTGGAAAACATAAAAATTATTCTTAAGCCAGAGATAAGGTGTACATTCAAATAGATTATGTTCTTTATCTTCTTAGAATAATTCATATTCTAGAATCACATATCAGAAACAAAAGAAAACAAATTGGCAAAGAGAGATGCATTTCACCAATAAAAATGACACAAGAATCTTGTAATGATTGCACTGTATTATTGTAAATTTGATCAATGGTGGCTCTGTGAGTTGCTTTACAATACAATTCCTTTTCTTCAAACAAGTCCCAACACCTATTACTTCAATTGATGAAGTATTTATACAAATTATTCAAAAATATCTTGATAGAACATATCAATATTTATTACAAATATCTGAAAACAGTGTTACAAAAATAAGACTAAAATATAGGACAATCAAAACTAATGAATCTACTTGGCACTATCTTTGAGGATTTTCTAGTGACAAGGAACAACAATTTGAATTTGATAGAAATGTTGAGATTTTCTGTTTATTAAATTTGGCAAAAATCTCATGTATGTGACAACAATAGGATTTGTTGCTAAATTAGCTCCATTTATTCTTGAGGAGGAGTTATTGCATCCTATATTTCTTGTGAGAGAATTTATGATTTAGTTGTATACTCCCAGCTATAACAATGTAAGCCCGTAGAGGATATTGAAGTGAGCTGAGAGTGTGTGAGGAACTAAATTGTTGTAATCTCCTGTTGAATAATAAGATTGTCGATGCCTCTATTTGGTGGATGTAGCCAAGATTGGTTGGGTGAACCACGTTAAAATCTTTGTGTTATTTTATGATTTTGTGTGTGCTGTGTATGCTTATTTAAATTTCCGCTACACATTGTTTGCTCCAACAATTGGGATCTGAGCATGTTGTGGAGCTGGTACGTGTGACAGAGACGCCAAGTCTATTGCGGAAGGAGGAATGTTGTGGAGCTGTGTCGTTGGCGCCGTTTCGTCGCGAACAGTCGTGGCAATTTTGAGCTAAAAGAAGGGCTGGCGCGGTTTATTCAGGAACAATCGCACCAATTGGCGCGGTTTTGAGCATTATAATCGTGCCAGCGCGCCATAAAGTGCTATTGGCACAGAAACGCAAGGATTAATCGCGCCAATTTCATGCCTTGCGTCGATTTTGTTTGTGGCGCAGATCTTCCGCCATCGAGGAGTGCCAAGCCTCTTTCTCTTTGGAAAAACTGCAATTTGTTTTTTGAAATTGTAATATGCCATAACATGGTAAGGCAGAGGCATTTTATTATAAGGTAAAGGCAATGTAGTATAAGGAAAAGGCATTTTTTAAATAAAACCATCATTTATTAAAAGGTTGGAATTGGAGATTTTGTTTGTTACAACATGGCAAAAACTCAAAGTGCTCGTTTTGAGATCGAGAAGTTCAATGGCAAAAACAACTTCGAGATCTGGAAAGTGAAGATGTATGATCTACTTGTGCAACAAGGCGTGGCAAAGGCTTTGTTTGGAAAATCCAAACAGCCTTACACCATGACAGATGATGAATGGAGCGAATTGGATGAAAGAGCATTGAGCGGCATTCGACTGTGTTTGGCAGATGATGTTTTGTTTAACATCGTGTTAGAGAAAACTGTTGCTTGGTTGTGGACAAAGCTTGATAAGTTGTACATGACAAATCCCTTAACTAATAGGATTCTTCTGAAGCGACATTTGTACAGTTTGCGCATGAAGGAAGGTACATCTATTACTGATCATTTGAATACCTTTAATACTCTCCTGGTGTAGTTAGAAAGTATAGAAGTAAAATTTGAATCAAAATATAAAGCTATAAGTTTATTATGCTTGTTGCCTGAGTCATGGGATCATTTTGTTACTTTTATAAGTCTTAGTTCATCAGAAACCCTTGAATTTGATGATGTTGTTGGAGCTTTGTTTTCCGAAGAGACAAGGAAGAGGTCAAATTCAAAAACCTCTACATCAAAAGCAATGATGGTTAGAGGTTGTTCTAAAGAAAGACGCTTCAGTAAACACAACGACTCGCGTTCAAAATTGAAAGGGAAGAAGAGTAAGGTAAAGTGTTGGTTTTGTGGCAAATCGGGACATTTGAAGAAGGACTGTTGGAAGAGACAGCAAACATCCAAAGAAGACTCTTCGATAGAGAAGAAAGAAGCAAACACGATAGATACAGGTTCGACATCCATTTTAGGTATGAGTGATGAAGTGTTATCAGTTAATTTTTCTAATCATGATCAACATTGGCTGTTAGATTCTGGTGCATCAAATCACATGTGCATTCATAGAGAATGGTTTAAAACTTATAAATCAATCAATGGAGTAGTTTACATGAGAAATGATGTCACATGTAACATTGTGGGAATTGGAAGCATCCAGCTTAAAATGTTTGATGGGACAAATAAAATTCTAACTGATGTAAGACATGTACCTAAACTAAGAAAAAAACTCATTTCACTAGGAGTACTAGACACTAATGGATATAAAAATTTTATTCAAGGTTTAGTAATGAAAGTTTATAAAGGAATTTTTCTAGTAATGAAAGCAAAGAAAGTTGGAAATCTTTTTCAGTTAGAAGGAAGAACAGAATCAGATCATGTTTCTACAGTATCTGAAAATGACAGTAATTCTATTCGTTTATGGCATCAAAGGTTGGGCCATATGAGTGAAAGAGGTTTAAAGATTTTATCTGATCGTAAGTTACTTCCTAATTTAAAGTCTGTTAAGTTAGATTTCTGCAAACATTGTCTATTTGGGAAACAAAGCAATCAGAAGTTTAAAACTGGAAAACATACTCGGTAACGGGAATCCTTTGATTATATCCTTCTGATGTTTGGGGTCCATCTCCTAAACCTCATATGGAGGATCGTCATATTTTGTATATTTTATGATGATTTCTCTAGAAAAGTGTGGTGTACATGTAAAGAAGAAGTCTGATGTATTCACAGTTTTCAAACAGTTTAGAGCATTAGTTGAAAACATCACTGGAAGAACCATTAAATGTTTAAGAACTGACAATGGTGGTGAGTTTACTTCAAAGGAATTTGATAATTATTGCAAGGACGCTGGGATCAAAAGACATAAAACCACTGTATATACTCCTCAGCAAAATGGAGTTGATGAATGCATGAACAGGACTCTTTTAGAGAGAGCAAGAAGTACGCTTAGTAACGCCAATTTGCAGCAGGAATTGTGGACAGAAGTGGTTTCTACAGCTTGCTATTTGATAAATCGATCACCATCAACTGCAATAGGATGAAAAATTCCTTAAGAGGTATGGAAAGGTCATCCTTGTGATTATTCTAAACTTAAAGTTTTTGGTTGTGATACATATGCTCTCGTTCCAAAACATCAGCACTCTAAATTAGATCCTAAATGAAAAAGATATATCTTTGTTGGATATGGTGATGGGACTAAGGGATACAGATTGTACTACTAACAAGATCATCATTAACAGAGATGTTAAATTTAATGAATCTTCACTTGAAAATCTAGATGTAGATGATAAATTGAAACAGGATAATGTATCTAAGCTTCAACACATTCAGCTTGAAACAAATTCAAATACTGATGATAGTCAAGATGGACAAGTTTCAGATGCACATCATGAACAAGTTTTAGATGCAGATCATAAACATGTTTCAAATACAGATCATGAAGAAGTTCCTACAGATAATAATCAGCAAATTGTGGAAGTACTAGAAACATCTTGAAGGAGGTCCACAAGAATGAAACGTCCTCCTAAAAGGTATGATGATTATGTTACTCCAGTTGCTTTAACCGCTAATGATGATGAACCTTTGTGCTATCAAGAAGTTGTAGAAGGTTCTAAAAGTGAAAAGTGGAAAGAAGCTATGAAGGACGAGATGATGGCATTAGACAAGAATGGCACATGGGATTTGGTAGAACTTCCTAAAGATAGAAAAATTATGGGATGTAAATGGGTTTACAAATTGAAAAGGGGTGTTGATGATACAGAGGACAGGTACAAAGCAAGGCTGGTCGCAAAAGGTTTTTCTCAGAAAGCAGGCATTGATTTTCATGAGATATTTTCACTAGTTGTAAAAATTGTTTAAATTCGAGTTGTATTAGCATTAGTTGCTTTACTTGATTTAGAATTATAGCAACTAGATGTTAAAATTGCATTTTTACATGGAGATTTAGATGAGGAGATTTACATGGAACAACCGGAAGGGTTTGTTCAAAATCACAACAAGAAATTTGTCTGCAGGCTCAAGAAAACATTGTATGGTCTGAAGCAGTCGCCTCAACAATGGTACAAGAAATTTGATTATTTCATGATGAGTCAAAATTATATAAGAAGTGAATATGATCATTGTGTTTACTTTAAGAAATTAAGTAATGGCATGTTCATTATCTTAGTGTTGTATGTT
>APFE031660101.1:14232-29878 GCA_000404065.3 Pinus taeda
TTGATGTATGCGATGGTTTGTACTCGACTAGATATTTCACATGCAATTAGGGTTGTCAGCAGGTATATGGCAAATCCAGGAAAAGAACACTGGTCAGCAATGAAATGGGTGCTTCGGTATCTGAGAGGCACAAGTGATTATTGTATCACTTATAACAGGAGTAATGAATTTGTTTGCGGATATGTTGATTCCGATTTTGCAGGTGATTTGGATAAGAGAAGGTCAACTTCAAGGTATGTCTTTACTCTTGCAGGTGGCGCTATTAGCTGGATGTCAAAGCTACAGAACATTGTTGCTTTATCCACTACTGAAGCAGAATACATAGCTGCTTCACATGCTTGCAAAGAAGAGATTTGGTTGAAAGGTTTGTTTGGTGAGTTTGGTAGGTTACGGGACAACATCAAGTTATTTTGTGATAGTCAAAGTGCAATTCATTTGGCTAAGAATTCGGCCTATCATAGTAAATCAAAACATATACCTATCAAGTACCATTTTGTAAGACAGGTTATCACTAAAAGGGGTGTATCTCTTGAAAAAGTGCATACAAAGGAAAATTGTGCAGACATGTTCACGAAACCAGTTTTGTTAGAGAAGCTACGTTGGTGTGTGGCTTATCTTGGCTTGCAGAAAAGATAAAATAATAAATAAACAGGGTATCAGGCTAATTGTTGTCAAGGTGGAGATTGTTGAGATTTTCTGTTTATTAAATTTGGCAAAAATCTCATGTATGTGACAACAATAGGATTTGTTACTAAATTAGCTCCATTTATTCTTGAGGAGGAGTTATTGCATCCTATATTTGTTGTGAGAGAATTTATGATTCAGTTTTATACTCCCAGCTATAACAATGTAAGCCCGTAGAGGATATTGAAGTGAGCTGAGAGTGTGTGAGGAACTAAATTGTTGTAATCTCCTGTTGAATAATAAGATTGTCGATGCCTCTGTTTGGTGGATGTAGCCTAGATTTCTTGGGTGAACCACGTTAAAATCTTTGTGTTATTTTATGATTTTGTGTATGCTGTGTATGCTTATTTATATTTCCGTTGTGCATTGTTTTCTCCAACAAGAAAGACTTATTTGATGAGGTGGCATCCAAGTCACTAATTGTCCATGAGTAGTTTCCTCACGAAATTTTGAAAAATAGGGTTCATTGATACCTTTGAATATCTCAATACATGATAGTTTTGAAAAAAAATGATAGAGGTTTTTGTATATGAGGATGTAACAAACAAAAACCTCTTTCAGTTTTTGAAAATGCATTTCCACTTGTTCGGAAACCACATTTGAAAACAGTGGCTTAAAACAGGAAAATTATGGAAAATATGCTTTCCAAGATTCATTCAAATCTTGGAAACCATAATAGATGTTAGAAAAATGAGAGAGGCTTTTTTAAATGGGTCTATTTTGTACAAAATCCTCTTTCATTTTTGATAAATTCATTCTCATTTGTTTGAAAACCATTCTCGAAATGAATGTGTTGTATAGTAAAAAACATAGTTTTAACTGACCATCTTTTCAACTCGATACTAACTGTAATTGCCAATGTTCACTATTGATCTAGTAGGAGTGGGATGAAATGGATATATGATGTGGAGGTGGGAGGTGACATGGAGGAGGGGATGGAGTAGGAGTGAGGGAAGGAGTAACGGTAGAGGAGTGGGGTCGAGCGGGAGGAGGTACGTCGCAGTAGGGGAGTGGATGTGATGGGAGACATGGCCTGGCAAGAGGTCATCCGGGTGGGAGTTTATATTTATTACTGGGAGATGGAGTGGTTTTCATAGGGGGGTAGGCAATAAGTGATTTTGAGTAGGGTAGGGGGGGGTGTGAAATGATGAGTGTCTGCCATGTAGCATGGGGCCGGGGAAAGCGAACCTACTTTTCAGACCCCCCTTGCCAATAATGGTAGAATGGAATGGGGGTCTGAAATCGATCCCCCTGCATTGATTCAAGTAGGGTAGATCACGGCAATTGAAACATGCGCCTTTTATACCACAAGCCAACAAATTAATTTTTTCTTTTTCAACTTTATAATAAAACCCAAACTTTAGTGCCAATTGCCTTATTACAAATTGTTAATCATGTTTAAATGACACAATTAGTTATCATAAGTAGGATTATTATTCTAAAACATATCTAATTAACCCTAAGGGGGCATTCTATTTTTTTCTTCAAAATAATTTGTTGAATATAATATTATTTACAATTCTATCAACTGAAAGATAATAGCCAATCATCATTTGATCATATGAAGCATCGGACCCTAACACCGTCAAATGGTACATCAAGTTACCTCAAGGTGCCTTTCAATATTTCAATACCTTGGCTATGGCTTTTCTCACTCACTTTCAGCTACCAGTTCAATATGAAACTGGGGCCCATCTCCTAATGTCTTTGAAATAGACAACTGCTACTCACATCTTCGATCACATCCATAAATGGATACATCAACGTCGTCTTATTAAGTTCAATATCCCTAATGATATTTTAATTGAATGGTTTACTAATTCATTCATTAACAAAATCGCCAAAGTCATAGCTATGGGTGGTTGTGTGACTGAAGAACAATCCATCACTTGTGCTCAATATCTAGATTTGGTATATTCACAATCTATCATGCTCTATGATCTCTTATCTGATGCCCCGCGACCGTCAACTAATTTTGCATCTCTCTACCTACAGAGACATCACCCGTTGAATGTATTATTGTGTCAGTAGCTCAATCTTCTAGTAGTTCTTCTTCTACTTCTATGAAGCATAAATCTATTCCCGCTATTGCACCTTCTCCTCCTTCGAATACTTCCAAAAATCCTGGTAAAAATTCTAAGGTGAATTTTTTCCAATCTACCAAAGCAAAAAAAATCCTCGAAAGGGAAAAAAAAGGGTAAAGGTAGGGCTAAATATGATACCCCTAAATAGTATTCTCCTAAACTGTATGTTGATGATACATCCAAATGCAAGCTAAAATATCCTTGTCTTATATGTGATGAAGATCATTATACCAAGGATTTTCCCCATTATGTTGAGGTAAGTCATCTTCTAAAAGGCACCCCAGCGACACCGGTTGTGTTGAAAGAGCCCTTTCCCTCACAGTAGACTCAATTGGTAGATAACTCTTAATCCTTTACATCTGGAGGCTCTCAAGTTTTTATGAGTAGCATGACACCTGTCTCTGTTGCTACTCGATCAAAATATTACCAAACTCCTACCAAACCAGTTTTGGAAAATGATGCCACTAATACGCCTTATACTTCCACTCCACCCAATTCTATTCCTCTTCATATTGAATGACTTAATAATGATTCCATTATCCGACCACCTCCCAAAGGTGTTCTCTGGAAGTCATCATATAATCTGAATGCGTGAGATGCTCAGCATTATAACATTGTGGAAGATTTAGCTCAAGCACCTTCGGCGATGTCAGCTTTGGTAGTCCTTCAAACTTGTCCATCACAAAGGAAATCATTATTATCTTCCATAGGAGGGATTGATCCTACATATTCAAACCCAATTACTTTTGATCTCGAATACCACATTCCTTAAAGGGAATACTATTCATCGGACTCGTATTGATGAGGATGATTCTACTTGCATCATGTCCCTTTCATGTTGGAAATTTATTGGATCTCCACCTCTTAACCAATCCCCTAATACATTGGAAGAGGTTCCCTTCCATATGATATTCTCAATGACTTTCCAATTCAATTGGAACGAAACATTGTTAACCTGGAAGTAGAAGTTGTTGATGCCAAGCTAAATTAAAATCTTCTATTTGGTCGTAGCTGGACCGATGCAATGTTTTGTGTGGTTTCTACCCTATTTCATGTGCTCTGTTTTTGTCATCAAGGAAAGTATTCACTGTCAATCAGGTCGCCTTTTTCTCTTCAAAATCCTCAAATGGCAATGTTTCATATGTAGAGAATATTGATATCCCTTACAAGAGTGTTGGGGCATGTCTTTTCAAAGGCTCTTCCCTTATGGAAACTTTTTCCCTTCCATCTTTGAACATCGCTTCGATTAACAGGGTCTCAACTTGTCACGATCCTTGGTTCGTTCCCCGTCCTGTTCATACTAATAGTTTTGGTGATGGTTCGTTCGCTGTCCTGACCATATAAAATAGTTTTGGCGATGTTATACTGCTTAACCCCGTAGAGCAAGCATATCAGGATGTTGTTTCATCTTCTATAGCTACTTATGAAATTCATGATCATTTCAATATGAGTCTAGATGCATATTTGCAATCTCCCTATCTCAGTTCTTGGGATTCTCCAGATCCTTTGAATGAGACATTTCCAACTTATGAAAGTATCACATAATTTATGTCTCTCAAGGACACTCCATGGAATGATGCCCATCATCATTCCTCATTTCTCCCAAGCCTTGGTGAGATTTCTTCTTGTCTAGAAACCCATGTTTCCAATGTACCAATTCATCCACTTCAAACACCTATTTTGGTTCACGAAGTGTTGTCCGAAAGAAACATGGGTAACATTTTGGAAACTATGCCTAGTGAAATATCAGTCCAACCTAAGATTGTCAAAAACTTTCACTTGGGGGCATCTTTTTCTCGTGATGAGTTTAATATTTTTGTGTACTCCTTCATGAATCTTTCTCACAGATTCTTTACTGTTTGCCCTTCCGCAATGCGGCATTGATTTTCTGACTTGTAACCCTCACTCGCCTAGCGGGAATGGGGGCATTGTCATTATTGTGTATCATTCCACTAATTGGTTGAATCAATGCTTACATGTCATGTCAATGGTAAAATACGATTTTACTCTCTTTTAATCGATTACCCAAGTCCCGAAATGGGCTCCATATGAAAAAAAAATTGCCTCGATTTCACATAGATACCTTGTACATTAGTTTGTTTTTCATTAGTGCGTAGTTGGTTTTGGTGTGTTTTTTTTCTTTTGAAAAAGTTTTTTCCTCCGCTTACCACATGTTCTACTTGGTTTGAAAATGTCATCGAACCTTTATGTTGGTTTCACTAATGGTTCTTCTTGTAGTACACAGAATCTATCTTCCACCGCATGGGCAATATATGACCCTAATTGTGAGTTAGTGAATTACATTGCCATATATAATGCATTTATCAAACTTTTGTGAGAAGCCATTGTTCTTGGCATTAGAGAGTTAGTCGTTAATCTTGATTCACAAGTCATTGTACTACAGCTTAACAGACAATATTCAGTCAAAAACCCTCAGATTTTGAGAATATATTTGTGAGTTCGTCTCTTGGAACGAGACTTTGATTATATTACTTATCAACATATTCCAAGACGTTTTAACACATTAACAGATACATTGGCTAATTATGTTATAGATAGACGATTGCATCATATGTAAAAAAAACATCATATAGTAGGAAAAGTGAAACTAACAGGGAAACATGTATATATTATATATATATATATAATTATATATATATAATATATATATATATTAGTTTTCAAAATGTTTGTTACATCAAAATATCAAAATCTATGTTTTGAGACACATGTCTTCTAGAGCCTACATAAGTGCAGAAAAATGAAAAATAGAGACATCTATCCACCAACATGGTACTCATGGTAGCACAAAACATCTATGATGACTCAGTTCAGCAACCAATGTAGCCTGGAAGACACTGCTACAGTATGCATCTAATATCGCAGTGGCACCTCATCAATAGACGTGTATTCTAGAATGCCTCTTGTCAAGGATTCCAGGTTGTGTTCCACCTCTACGAACAGGTTATATCCCTCCTCATAGGGAGCATCCTCTATCTATCATGCCACTCGCCTGGCCATTAGAGAAACCCCTGGAGGTTTCTCTGGTCCAACATCTGCAAAAATCACAAGTGTCAAATCTTAGTACACACGAAACAAAAACAAAAAAAACAAAAAAATCAAAAATTTCAAAATCTTTAAAAAATAGTTTTTATCTACATTGTTCCACTATGTATCAGGTGGAAGTCGAATGTTGGGATCTCCCTAGAAATTTGTCCCAGCGTACACCCAATCATCTACCATGATTAGCTACTATCACATCCATCCAAAAAATGTTGGAGGAAATGACATTTGCTTAACACCTCCATGTAAAGGCATCAGCTCATCCCATCTTAGTAATTGTGGATCCCTAGGTGTTGGGGCATCCACTTCTATCCACTGATATCTAAGCAATGGTACACATTCAAAGAATAACATCACCAAGATAGATCCATAACCGAATTGTTTCAACTTCCCTGTCTTTCATTTCATGAGTTGGTTGTTCATGTTGACCAAAAATCCTTCACACCAAATGAATACTATGGGACTTAATGGGACTTTTTTGCTTCATGAAAAGCCTAAGCCTCAGCTACGCGGCCCATGGTATGGATAATTTTTCTTAACAGGAGATTAGTGATGATTTTTATGTCTATCTTCCCACTCTGAGTTTTCTGAGTGCCTGGGCAATGTCTCACAATCAGCATATCCATACTCTCCCCTATAGAATGAGAATTGGACAGTTGAATCCATTGTCCCCTTCTAGACAAGTCGGTAATGAAATATATTTCTGAGATGTCGATCTCAAGTTCCTAGTCCCCAATGATAAATAGTTGGTGGTCAACATCCCACCAACCAACCAAATGTTTTAGTAAATCGATCTGGGTTATAATCCCAAGAATCTGGAAGAATTTCAGTAACCTGCATCTTCGAAGGGAAGCTATGAAATTTGGTTCTTGGGTTGCCTAATGATGTTTTGCTTCATGTCTTCTCTCCTTCCATTCGATCACCATTTTTGTTGGATAACCTGTGAAACATCCATTAAACAAGTTTTCATGAGCTTCTATGGAAACAAATTCTTAAAACAATCATTAATATGGAGGATTTTCCAAAAAAATTGTAACTTTGTGCTAGCGTGGCTATTTCTATATTTTTTTGCACTTTCAGCATGCTGACATAGTTGAGCACATGGTGAACAACATAGGTTCAATGGTTTAAACCTACAATGATCGCCCTCGACACAAATTTTTTCCAATCCCTCCTTACTACCTATCCTATGGATGAAAACACCTAAAATCATGACCAAAATGAAGAGAAAGGATAGATCTCTTACCTACAGCAAGCTGACCGAAGAATGGTGTCCTGAATTGGTTGCACTCCTCGCCTAAAGATTCAGGAAAATAGGATAAAATTAGCTCTCTGATTTGCAAAATGTCAAATGGTAAAACTATTTTTACTTTTTGAGTTTTTATAAGTTTTTAAAGATATTTTTACCAAATTAGGGCACATTTTACTTATATTTTAATATTTTTTCTTGAAATAGTTAATGTGTGTTTCACTTGTGCAATGACAGATCATGGATACATGGTGACAGTTATTAATTTTGACTGATTCAACAAGTTTTATTTTATCACTTTTTTGAACTCATTAAAAATAAACAAAAAATGAATACCTATTGGAGTCACCATTTTTTTGTGAAGGTAATCCCTTCTACAGACAGAATTGATCTCTCTAGTCCTATGAGAGGATCTAGCAACAAACCGAACAAACTATTGCAAGCTTTCCTAATTTATGTTGAAAAATGCAAAGTGAGAGAGAGAAACCTACCTCACTATGATGCTAAGTGCTCAACTTTTGATGATAATCTCGATCCCTTAGCTTCCAAGCTCACTCTTCGCTATTCCTTACATCTGAATACCTGCAAGAGAGATCAAAAGACAACAAGAGATACAAGAGCATACATATTATTCAAACATAAACTACATGACAAATCAAGGAGCATCATGCTAAATGAATAAAGATTTATACACTTTTGGAAAGTAAACACCAGATTTATTTATTAATGAATCAAAAAGGGAAGCATACAACTATTTCCTTGATGTTGGAGACCTCCTTTGTAGTGGATTTCCAAGTCCAAGCCAAGACCATTCAAGCACTCCTTCTCCTTAATTATATGGGCGGAATCTGGGCATAGTTTCAACATAGGAATGCAGGCAAGTAATGACCAACCATTTGGGGACGGAAGGGACTTGATTTATAGGAAAGGAGAGGGAGTTATGGATCCACAAAAGAGGGAGGAAGGTCCACATATCAATGGGAATATTCCTAAAGGTAGGATCAAGGACTCAAAATGGGTGAGCTCAACCATATCTCTATCCAACAACATCCAACTCGTTGTTCTTGAAGATTCTAGCAGGCAAACCTGCTCCTCCACTTTAGGAAAGACTGCCAAAAGAGGTTCAACACAGGTTTTCATATCAAAATCTCCGCTGGTAGCACTAGGTCAACATGTTGCAACAAGCCATCGACATAGGCTAGTAGTGGTGCAAAGTGCACTAATCCTAAAATCTAGGGTTTCAAGTAAATTTCTCCTGAATTCTCTCACGGTAGCTCTTCTTCAATTCTTCTCAAATGTTTCTATATGTGTTTCATGGTGAGTACACTTTGATAGTTTTTGTCATTTTGACGCTTCAAGATATGGGACGGGAAGTGTGACAGAATACTGTGTAACACCACTTTTAAGAACAAGGGTAAAATTAAACACTGAATTTGACCTCTAAAAAAATGAAAACTTGATGACGTTCACATTAAGTTAGTGACTATGTTATACTTATATTCATTTGGTATACTCTATTTGGATGATATACAAGTTTATGGTGTTTTCCAAGAGGAGTGCATCTCACATCTCATGCAAGTTTTAGAAACTTTAAAGAAACATCATTTTTTCCTAAGATCAAGAAATGTGAGTTTTATCAACAATACTTGGTGTATTTGGGGTATGTGGTTGGTGGATGCAAGCTCAAGATACATCCTAAAATTATGGAGACCATCATGAAATGGCTAGTTTCTACAAATGCCATTGAAGTTAGGAGTGTTGGGTGATTTAATTGTGAGTTAAATCCCTATCATTTAATTTGTCAACCTAGGGTTCCATAAACTATCAAGGTATACATGTACTATATGTACTAGGTGTTTATCTTTCATATTAGATTAATCTAATGCAATTGAAACTAAGAAAATAAATCAAACTAAATTGAAACCAACGAAATTGAAATCACACTTGCATAAGGGAAATCACACCACACTTGCATAAATGAAAAACACACTTGCATAAAGGAAATCACACCACGCTTGCAAAATTGAAAATTATACTACACAGCTTGCATAATTGAAATCGCACTTTCGGAAAGGAAATCACACTCACACTTGCATAATTGAAAGCACACTTGCTGAAATGAAATGAAATGACAAAAATATACTATGTTACCAATATATAAAAAGATATGCAAACTATGGTTGATGGGGACCCTCCATGCCTCATTATGCACACTGAACAACTATCACATCTTAGAGATCAAAACAAAAGCTTATATTTCATAAAGATGGAGAAAATCTCCAAAAAGATTACAAGATGGATGAATACATAGATAGGATATACATTAGATACATCGGCTCCTTTGAAGGATGCACCCTTATTTATACAAAAACTAGGGATAATTGATCAATAAATACATATCCCTCAAATCTCTCCTAAATCAAAATTTGTATCAACCAATCTCCTAAAAATACAAGATACAAATCCTCTCCAAATTCTCTCATAGTTTTGATAAGGACACATGAAAAAACCTCCATGATTCTTCTCCTTTAAATGTTCTTAGCTTAATGATCCATATCTTCCTCAAATATTCCACAAATCCTCATGAGTTGGTATTTGAAATTCGAATTTGTAGTTAGGAGGCCAAGTAGGACCCTTCTGGAATCTTCAAGTAGGCCTACCATATCATAAAACTCATAACACTTATATATATATATATATATATATAATAATATATATATATATTATATATATATATATTATATATATTATATATATATATAAATTTCCTAATAATTAATCACAAATTCACTTAAAATACTTAAAATTAATGACTTTGGAAAATAATAATAATAAACCCATATGGTCATGAAAATGGTTACTAATGTAGGGTTTATAGACTTACAGAGTTATGGAATGAGGGTAAAATAATGGAAGAAAGGTGAAAGTGGATGACATTTTGGAGACCCAACAAGGAGTTTTTATGGGCTAGCACATGTGGAAGTTCGTAGCTTCATTTTTAGTAGTAGCTACAATTGGGTGTGGGTTATATTATTTCAACAACTACCCCACGCACATGGCGTTCATCGGGGGGCAGTATCCCCCTCTGTATGTTGCATCAAGTGCAGTAGGGGAGTCACAGGTGGGGCGGCTACCCCCCCGGTCAAGGGTTATGCAGGGGGGCAGTATCCCCCCTACACGGGACGGGGTACATGGTAGTGCCCTAGGAAAAAAAATGGACCATGTATTAGGTGGGCGAACCTACCTATGGTTTTATGCATGGATTTCACACATGGTTTTGGGCATGATGGTTTTTTGTCCATAGAATTTTGTAGATCTGGTTAAGGGAACTACGATTATGTTCTAATTTAGGGTTAATGTATTGGGGTTTATGGATGCTTCGGCATGTATATATACATGTATTGTAACATTGAAAGTAATATAATGAAAAATCAATCTGGTAGTCCCGATTTTGGGATCCAGGGGAAATATTTGTGTATATATGTTTTATGTTTTATGTTATCACCATTGTTTATTCTTTGTTTTTAGAATTCGTATGCATATAATTTTTGTACGTGGTTAAAACCTACAGCTACACCACTCAACACCATAATGTTGAGTGATAAGAGTTTCCAGTGGGGGAAGAACCAAAAAAATTATTTTGATGAGATAGAAAGAAATATCAATCAAGAAACAATTCTTACATTACCAAACTTGCATAAATTTTGAAATGGAGATAGATGCAAGTTGGTATGCCAAGGAAGCAATTTTGATGCAAGGAGGAAGGCTTATATGTTTTCATTCTAAAATATTTCATGGGGAAATGCTCAATTACCATACCTATGACAAGGAATGATATGTCCTAGCTTAATTTATTAATAAATGGAATCACTATATAATCGGTAAGCAGTCCATCATCCCCATAGATAACCAATCATTACAGTATTTTCATGCCTAACATAAGCTACAACAAACTAGACATTACAAGTGGATAGGTTTCTTACAATAGTTTCATCTCGTTACCATGTATAGGAAAGGTAGAACAAATAGGTTTGAAGACATACTTCAAGGCTACCCTCTTCCAAAATTATAGCTTTGGGAACTTTGATGCACATGGATCCTTTTACCCATGATGCATAAAGAGAGGCATACAGAAAATATGAGGAATTAAAGGAGGTATTTTAACAACTATAAGGCCAATTTCATATATAAGAAAGAAATAGTGAGGCTAGCAATGATTTCAAAAATGGGTTACTCTTCAGGCATGACAACCTTTGTGTTCATAAAGGTGAAAGATTGAAAATTACTAGAGAGGCTCACACCTCCAAGTTTGTAGCACATTTTGGTGTTGTGAAGATAGTTTTTAATTACATAGGTATGTGTACTAGCCCTGAATTCCAAAATATGTAGCACAAAATGAGGATGTATACTCTATTGTACAAGCAAGCCTAGTAACAAGAACAAAGGTTTACACCCTTGTTTACCTATACCCACTCGATCTTGGGAAATCCTTTTCATGATTTTTTTTGTAGGCTTACCAACAAGCAAGAAGGGACATGAATATATATTTATGATAGTTGAAATTTTCAACAAGATGTGCATTCTCATGCTTTGTAAGAAGACCATCAAAGAACAATAAGCAACAAAACATGTTATTTGAACAAATTTAGGTGCATATTTGGATACCAAGGAGCATGCCTCAAATAAGGATACTAAATTTACCAATGCATTTTGGATTAAATTTTGGGATAAGATGGGCATTAAGTTAATGAAATCTATAGAATTCCATCTACAAACGGGTGAGAAGATAGAAGTAGGCAATGGGAATTTGATGCATCTTTTGAGGGTTTTCAATAAAAATAATCTAAATACCTAGATATAATCTATATATAGCACTCTTATAATTGGGAAATCTTCACTTATACTAGTAAGTCACCTTTTGAAACTTGCTTTGGATATTTTCTACCTTCATCCTTAGATGTTGTATATGGGAAGTAATGAGGAGTGAGGGAGGAACTCGCACAAGATACATAGAGAGATAAAAATGTGTTAAGAATATTAGGTGGATCCATTTTCAAGTCCATGACACACTAAAGAATTCATAGGATAAATACAAAGCTAGACATGGTTAACATAGAATAGAGGATTCATTTAGAATGGGAGACAAGGTTTGGTTATAGATGAAAAAGGAAATACTATAGGGTCTTGATAAAAAATATCAAAGCTCTATATTGTGGTGATTTTGAGATATTGTAAAAGGTGGGAGATAGTGTCTGCAAACTCAATCTACCCCCATACATGTGCATTTACTTAGTAATTAGTGTGGATAATATCAAACTCTATGAGCCCTGCATGTTGGATCAGAAAGAAGAGTAGGTCCTACCTTGCATAAAGGACTTAGAACCAAAAGCTTAAGAAAATTTGGTAGAGGACACATTTTTGCATAAGAGTTCCAAACTACAAGATATAATTAGCATGAAATTTGGAATATTGGGTTAAGAGAACTTCCAAGAAAAGAAAGTGGTACTCCATGGAGAGGTAGATGAAAGTTTTTGTTACCTCATCCAATAAATATTTCAGGGACCAAAATCCTCCTCTAAATGGGGAAATATGATATATATTAGATCATCATATTATTTTTCATCTATGTTGATGCTTTCTGGGCGGAAATATTGGAGGAATCAGCTTGCAAGTCCATTTTAATAATAAGTCCTAGCTTGAAAATTTTAGGTTAAAAAACTTCTAGGGCCATTTTTAGGAATCAAATATATCTTTGGGGGTTTAGGGTGAAAAATTTGTTCACACATTCATAATATTTATCTACACACTAATACCTTTCCAACGATGTGAAAATCACCTCAATCAAATCTCATTTTTGATAGTTATGTTTCCTAGAAATTAACCTACCTTGTTGACCACCATGGTACAAGTGGATGCCATACCAGTCCCCTATTATTCACACATGTGGGGATATCCATGTGATGACTTTCAAGAATATTATTGAAGGTAAAAAACCTTATCATACTCAATATTGAGGAATTAAAACCCCTAACCATAGATGGCTATTATGCTACGATAAATAATAAAGTACTAGGAGGAAAAGGGGTTCCATTATTTTTCATTATAATTGTTCCATAGTTGAGAAAAACACCATAGATTTTTGACACCCCTGATACACTTTCCTGCTAATTTTTGTAACAAAATAATACTATGAATTATAAATGAATATATTTTTATGAATAGGCCTGAAGAGTGGGACCATAGGTCCATGATCTAAGGAGGAAGAGGGAAAGAAACATGTGTGGAGATAGTTGGCACCACTATTTAATTTATGGTGTGGATTATCAAGAAAATTAGAAGAAGCTTCCAAGAGGGAAATGAAAAGTCCAAGAGGATCATAAAGAGGCACCCTTGAGAAATTATAAAAACGAAATTTTATAGAAATGTTGGGGTTGAAGTTTCCTCTTGGGAAATCACATGAGGAGTGCTATAAAGGCCTACAAAGTGGAGGGAATTAAATTCCCTATGAAGCTAAATTGTGGCCTGGAGGAGCTCAAGAAATTTGAAGGAAAATGGGAATGATTGTTTTCCAAGAATTGGTTGCGAAACCACTCAGGGTGTTTGCTAAAGAGTTGATAAACCACTTAATATTATGTTTAATTCCTATCCTCTTGAGCTGAGTATGACCTCCTATTGAAACTATTGAAGAAATTCTCCTTAGATCATGGATATGGCTTGGGGTGACTACTGCAAGTAATTATGGTTGTAGTGAGTCTAAGGTTGGGTGGAAAATCGAAGTCCCAACTTCAATTTGGCCTTTGGCTTCATTGTAATTGCATGTATTTAGATGAGATATGTGAAGTTAAATATTTCCTTCTAAAATTTAATGTATGGCTCTAAAAAATGTTGAATTGATGTGTAATGTTGGTGTATGAACTTATTGAATGAAATTCTAGAATTCTTATAGTTCTTTTTATGAATTTATGTCATATATATATGAGCTAAAATGCAATAAGTTTTCTATTTATTGTATATGGAGTATATTTTGGATTTAATGGTTGATGAATGGCTCCATATCACAGGATGGAATGCCCCTTTTTCTGTGTGGATATGAGAGTTTGATTCCCAACATACTTTTCTAAGGTGAATTTATTCCTATGTTTATTTTGAGCTTGCAGATTAGTTTAAATACCTGTGTATGGAAAGAAAGAAAATATATGTTAAAAGGAAATAGAATTATTATATTAAAATTATCTGGCCATCGGGCCTTATTTTATAAACTGCAATCTCAGGAGGGATACACTCGACTTCATATAAATGTGTAACTATATATGTGTTTGTGTGTGTAGGTCGTAGTGGAGCCATGATGGACTAAGGTTGCGTAAAAGCTCAGAGGGATAGTGCAGGGCACACACACACACAGAGATATATATATGTAGACACCCAAGTGTAAGAAAAAATTCACAACGATTGAAGGTCAGGTCGAGTATATCTAAAACTCATAAGGGATCACTCAATAGATACGCGAACATATTCTCATATGTTATGGAGTTGGAGGCCCTAGGCAAAGGCTCTGTTATACATAGATATAAAAGATTTTATTTTTTCAAATGCATGGGAGTTGAAGAACGCTAAGGCTAGAGGAATAGGTCTCAACCTCGTTCACCCATGTATGTGGGTGTTATGACCAAGCATCGAGGCAAGGGAAAATATTGAATCATACACACATACATGTGTCACGAGGGCTAGAATTCCAGGTCACAGAGGAGCAAGGGGCACGAGCCTTACATCCTATGTGATCAGGCAATGCGACAAAGTGTTGAAGTGGGGGAGCTCAGTGCCATTGGATGCCACAGAATGATCCTCGTTGTCCATGTAACCCCAAGACTATTTCCAGTTATTTCTAGTGGAAGCGTGGTCTAACCCCACCGAGATTTATTCACCGAAATTTTGTGGAATAGTGGGATCTGTGACTAAGAATTCGACATATAGAGGCGAAGGACCATAAAATGGTGATAACATTAAAATAAATTTTACCATTGCGGTGAAATACTGGTGGGACCCATGGCCATCATGGCAAATGACTTGGCCTCAAAGTAAAATGGAAACCTGGGAGGCGGACAAATGTCACATGGATTTGGGGTTTTTGTGGGGCTAAGTGGTCTGTAAATGGGTGACACATGGCATTCCCGGAGTGGAGCCACATGGAGTGTGTGACATTACCTTGGCGATAAGGATTGATATATGTCACCCTAGTGCCTCTACCCAATGATTTCTTGTGGTTTTATGTGCAATACTGCTTGGATTTTATTCTGAGGGTTGTGTGGCACTAAGGGGCTCACTCAGAGGAGAATTCATGCATGTGGAGGGGTTCATATGTTCTATAGTAATGGTTTAAATGCATGTGTGAATTTGTTATGCTCTTAACCTGCAAATGATACCCAAATACAGAATATGTGAAGAAAAGAGACCCAGAACATAGAATATGCGAAGAAAAGATACCCAAAACACAGAATAGCAATGATTTTATTATTCAGAGAGTAATGTTCACTTGCCTCTTCGAGGGGGCAACCTCCAATAGAGCAGA